>CAIGRP010048629.1:0-18347 GCA_903798385.1 Fraxinus cuspidata
AAGATCATTCAGCAAAATCGTGACAGCAGCGACAAAGTAAAACTTCTACCGGTAATATACAGTAATTCTTGTCAAAATACTCAAGCTTGGAATTTAATGTAGTTTTTATATATCTATTGAAAAATAAAAATTAAAAATGTTACTAGGGTGGAGAAGAATTTTGCCGAGGCTGTCGCCCCTCTCCGCCCCCCATGTGCCTCCTCCCCTGCATCCATTATCTAATATTTCCATTCCTCAAAATAAGCAACTTTTCAGTTTCTACCACATAAATCATAGACTTGCTAAACAAGGCAAGTTATCTGATAGCCTTCATCTAAAATCAGGACAAGAACAATTACACACCCTATATGTCAAAGTGCAAAAACAACTTCATACATACACCTTGTGTGTTTGTGTCCATTCTGCTTGGCAAAGGTTACATAATAAATATCATACCTCTACCATAGGGTAAAAGCGAGATAGTTGCCATGTTACTACTTCACCGGGACGGTCTTTTCTAGCAGCATGCTTCTTCTGCAAGTGCAAGTAAAAATGAGTTAGCTAAAATGTTTGTTGCAGGGTTTAATTTAACTCGAAAATCCAAATACCTTGTGAGCATCAAACTTAAGAGAGAAGGATGCAATTGAGCTTTTTTTCGTTTCTGCTGATGCCTCCAGCAATCTCATATTATACACAGCATTCATATCGTCCGGTGGTAAGCTTGCCAACTTGAAGGAAATGTGTCCAGGTGTTAATTCATTATAATCAATACCAGAAATTTTTTTTAACACTTGTAACGTGCGGAGTTCACAAATGACTTTCAAACAGGAGAAAAATCAGGTTTGTGCTTAGATATTGGTGGAAGGAGTCCAAAAGATCTATTAAGTTACTAATCACTTGGCAATTCATAAAGTTACGTCCAGGGTGATACAGAATGATGAGTTTTTGCAACCAAAAAAGACATGTGCCTCGGGAAGGGTTATGAATCACTTGGCACAATCCATCCACCTTTTCAGGTCTCAGGAACCAAAATCTGCCACCTATTGTTCCAAATAATGGTTCGTGGAGAAGGGTTTCAGCAGCTTTGGTTGCATTTCCCCCTCTTGAACCCTGTTTTATTCCTACTAAACTTTTCTAACACTTACAAGCCCAATGGACAGCCTGTTTTTATGAGCTCGTCAGGTCACCAATATTGTCATTTCCTATGACAAAACAGCACGGTAAAACAGGTTTGAAACACTTCTTTTTTCCCATTTCAACAAATGGTAATGGTTCAAGCGTGAACCGGTGACAAGTATATTCCAGTCCATTTATCAATGCTTTCAAAGATTCCTGACTTGGTGGTTCAATATCAGGATTGAAACAGACACAGGACTTTTCTGGGTTGTCATGTAAGAAGCAAGAAGGAAGACAATACCTGTACCCCTTCAATGCTGAATTCTTCATTTAGAGACATTTGAAGAAAGTTCATCTAATGCAATCATTATTAGCAATTTGGGGCTTAGGGTCAGTTTAAAAGTGTGACGTTCACTGACCTTGTGGCTTGATTAAAAAGCAGGTTTCCATGGGGATGGTAACATAGGTTGTTAGAAATTATTGAAACCAGAAGACTTGAAAGTGTAACAGGCTCTAGTTTCTTGATTTCAAAATATACTACACTGGTAATTTTTGTCAGAGATATCATGTAGATATAGATATACGGTAATTGTGCTTCTGACTTTTCGTCTTATTGAATGTCCAGTAACATTTTCAAGACCTCAAGTGTAATACTAGCTTGAGACAACTACATGAGATTGAGTCTGATCTTAATTCAAATTTGAGAAGTGAAGAGGTCTAGGAATGAAAGTTAAATTGAAAATAAGTGCACTAACCTCCATTAGTTTTGCAATTTTGTCATCTTCAAATTTTTCAGGGTAAAGAGCAGCATAAATCATCAATAACCGCAGCTTATTTTCACGCGTCACATCCTGCCAAAAAAGAGTCATTGCATTTACAACTTACACCATCGAAATGAATATGCCGACCTACATTTTTACACAAACGCTGAGCTACTTTTCTACACAAACTATACCATTCTCACCTGTTTTGTTCTCAGAAAATTTATAAGTTCTTTGGTTCCTGCATCACCAAACACTAGATCCTGCTCTAGTTGCCCAACTTCTTTAAGCCCCAGTTCCCTGATAATTTTGTTAATTTTGCCAGCAATCTAAATGAATGAAGTATTATTAGAAAAAACCTCAATTTGTTGCTTCTTCTGTTATTGAATATATATGTTTCTACTTTTTTCCGACCGCAATTGTTACTCAATGAAATCAAGTATGTCATTTTTTCCATTATATGAATCATCCACGGTAATTCCAAAATGAATCTACAAAGTGCATCAGCAATATAACAATTCAAACTTTTTTCAACCGCTAAGAATGCAAGTAAAAAGGAGGTTTTATTTTCAAATTCGCGAAGATCACATTGGCATGCATTATAGTAACCAAAGTACCTTTGGTTTCTGAACTAAACAATACAAATTCTACTTCTTTGATTTGACAGCAAAGATTTAAGTTCGTAAACTTTCATGCTCAGGGAACTTTTTCAGAAAAAAACGAAGTTTGGTACTTTGTGATTTCTTGTGTAAGAATACTGATTGAAATCTCTTATCTAATAGAAAAATACAACAAGAAATTATTGACGTTCAGATAATAAATAGTATGACATGGCAAAAGTAAACCTCTCCATTGAAGCTCTTCCAGAAAGTTAGCATTTTGTATGTGCATGTGTAAAATGCCAACTTGCTTCACAAGAACACTGATTGAAGAAAATTAGTATTTGGCAAACAACTCCATGGCTGATTGTCATAGCAACATCCTCGTACGAGAAGGTTTTTAGAACACAAGATCACCCAGAATTAAAAATAAAAAACTCTCATCCTTGCAGTAAAAATAATTATGATGAAGAATTTACAAAATGGTTTAAAGATTAAAACACCTATAGCAATTGCAGTTACAAGAGGCCCACTCACTTCAACATGGAGGGAGAGTTTTTCAATTTGTTCACTATACTGAGGCAAAGCCTGTACCATCTTTTGCAAGTCCCGAGTAGACAACTCACTACCATCTCTACATGAAATTAATTCATAGTGAGAAAGACACAATACTGGGATAAATACTAACAAACCAGAACTACTACAAAACACTCAGTAAAGCAAACATGATTTAATATACCAATTCAAATCTGAAAAACTATCATCCTGTATATATAGCTTATTAGCAGGCAGCATTATTTTCACGTTTAAGGGACCAATAAGAGAGTCCTGACATGAACTCAATGTGAATCGAAAACATCGTTCAAAAGGCTAGGCCCGTGTTTCAAAGGATATTAAACTAGACGAGCTAAAATGCAGAAAAACCTAAGATGCAAGGGAAGTTTAATCTATGTTATCAAACTCAAAAGCTAGTTAGATCATAATTTCACAAACAGAACATTTCGGATGTTCCTACACCATCATACGAACAAGGAGTGACTTCTTTCCATTACGTATAGCATAAACACTTGTTCCTCTATGGAAACTCCAGGTTCCAAATTTGTCTCATGGCAGTAAAAAAAGATTTATATTCGGCTATCTCAGAACATGAGAAGAAGTGTAAATCTCACAAATATTACAAATTAGAATTCAATAGTTGATTCCTACCAACTGCATTTCAGACAACAGTAAACCAAATATCTTAATGATACATAACTAAACACAACCTTGAACCATGGATTTGGGCAGCTTTATTTTTTGATACAAAATTGGTCATCTTCTCATGCAACCTTTCACTAGCCTGACAAAAGCCACCATTAGAAAAATCATGATAACGCTCTTCAAGACGAAAAATAAATGAATAACAAATTTGAAATAACAAAGATTTTTGTGTCTTCCGCGTACATCAGCTATATGTGAATGGCGGAGCTCTAGCCAGATAGGGTCATGATCCTCCAAAAGAACCTCTTTCTTCTCAGGAATACCACCAGCTTTGCTAGCAACCTGAGCAGTATGTTACTAGAGATAGGAGAATGAGAAATATATGTGCTATCAAGCAATGATGGGATATAAGAAGTCGACGCATTACCTCGTGTACATATTTGTTTCCTTCCATATTTAGTAAATCATGGCACATAGCATCATATGTCCATTCATGTATGATTGGAGCGATCTGCGTGAGGAAATAAAAATGTTAAACACCAGAAAAACGAACATGGGATCATCAGCATGTTACTCCATCCATACCATAACATTTGCTTGATATTAAAAAATGAAAAATAACTTTCTAATAATATCACATTGACATTTAGAATTTGTTAACTTTTTGCCCAATAATGAGCGCTCGTCTTTCTGTTTGCATGTGTTGGGAAAGTTCTATATAAGCAAGCAGTTTGACTTTTTGAAATAAGCTGACATTTTGGGATGTTCAGAAAGGCAGGTATAGCAATAGCAATAACAATGGGGAAAATAGTAATTGACTATAAACACCTGGTCTATTGATCTATCCAGGACAAGCAATTCGCATGTCTCTGACTCAGGGAAGTTAGGTAGGTTGGCTTTATATTTCATAAGACAATTCCAAATGCCAGCAGCAAGCTTTGTAGGAATTAGATCTCGAAACGTTATCATTGTATTAGGATCAAGGGATTTGGCAGCTCGGTATCGCACAAGGGGAAACTCCTGTCAGAGTGCAATTATGCAAGTCTGTGAGAAAGTTGTATAAATTATGCATCATGAGCAACTAATTAAGAACTCAGAATAATACCCGCAATGATGCAAAGACTGTAGCTATGCGGGTGGCCATCAAATTCAGACATGCATCTCCTTTACGAGAACTTTCGTCATCCCCAAAGAGTACCTCAAGAGCTCTCTCATTGTCAGTGATAAAACCCTGTGGATACAGTTTATTATTACATGTAGCACTTGTTTGGTTCTCATTTTTACCTCATTTTTAGATGAATTCCAACCGTTATACAGTGTAATTGTCAGAAGAGAGCCAGTTTTGTTGACCGAATTTGGTTAAATTACCAATTTGCCCTATCAAATAAAATTCTCTCTGAGAGAAGTGATGGCAATTTCGTAAAAAGCCTCCTGCCAAGTCAAAAGCTGCTGCACAACTGGGTCCCTCTGAGAGATATAACGGTGATAAATTGTATTCTCATTTTTGGCCAAAATGGTTACCAAACAGGGGCGTAATAAGAAACTTGTCACTTTGCATTAGCACTACAAGGAAATGACTCGAGGAGGGAGTCAAAAATTGCACAAGCTTCATCTTAAGATGCATATAATTTAAAAAAAAAAAGGCATCCAATTTCATTCTTCACATTGTGTTATGTAAGGAGTAAGTGGGGGAAGAGGAGGATTAGAACCAGCAAAACCGGCAAAGGAAGTAGAGGAAAGGAAGATCAAAACAGAGAAGAAGTGGGAAATCAGCAACTGAATTAACTGAGTTTTAAATGGAATGGAAACGGCACCGTTTGGTTAAATGAAGACGGCATCGTTTTACTTATTAGGTTGTAATAAATTAGGGAGCACGTTTTATACAATTTACACTGTGAAGTACGCCTTAGCACTGTAGGTTATGAGTGTATATATAACACCCATGTGCGTAGAGGAGAAAGCAGATTTGTTTTGCCAGAATTTCAGTGTTAGTGTTGATTCTATCAACAGCTTTTCTCCCTCTCCTCTTATTCATTTCACATCATTTATCCTACCTCTATTCTGTCTTGCTGTAAATGGTTACAAATCTCAGCTGGTTCAGCTGAGAACTCCATCAATTGTTTTGGGAAAAGCTTGAGGTGTTGAGGGCAAGGTTAACTCGTGACACATTGATAGAATACCAATCCACTTGTATATGCTAAAAAAGGGTAAGAGGGATCTGCAGGATAATTTACCTGGCTATCTATTGCAAAATACTCCAAGTTCATCTGCAGATTTCAGACCCAAAATGAGAATGAAGACCAAATCTAACTCTATGAAAGCATAAAAGAGATAGTGTTAATATAACCTCTCTCAAAGCACCAATGCGAGATAAAACACTTGCATCCTTCTTTATGTGATTAACCAATTCCCGGGAAACAGGTGAACTGAAGAAGATGAATGCCCTAATAATGGAATAAAATAAAGAGATGAGCAAACTAAATCCAAAAAAAAGTTTTGTATATTTTTGGAAGTGGTAGAAAAACTTCATAAAGTTGGTAGAAACTAACATGTGAAAAAAAGAAGAAATTAAAAAGTACTTCATACTTTCTGTACAGCGGCGTTCTTCCAGACATATCAGAAAGGAACATGACAACACTGCATAAAAACCAAAATGAATGGTTGACGAGCACAAGATAGAGAAGAAGACAAAAAGACAAAAGAAACCAGAAAACTAGTTGTACTTCAAATAACTCAGACAGGGAAACTTCAGCAAAGCAGTATCTGATTGTTTAGAAATTTTCTCAAATTAAAAGCGTATACATGTGAATAGAAACATATTATCCGTGGGTCGAAACTGGACATAGATGAACCAGATTAAGAAGAAATAGTATTTTATGAAGATGTTGGAGAGGAATCTAAAGATAAATGATAGGATTTATTTCATTTTTGTTTTGTAGAACATGGAGAAAACATATATGTCAATTTTGTTTCATATTTGTTATGTGTACTTTGATACAACAAGTATAAATATGCTCTATTCGCTTTACACTGTAAAAATTACATAAAAGAATAAACAATATTATAATATTATTTTAGTTGAAATATCCTCGACGTGTCATGTCCTACTTTTCTGAAAATGTGTTTGTGGGTATTAGTGCTTCCTCAGCTCACAAGCAAATCAAATAAAGCTAAAGATTGCATACACTTTGGGCCATGTTATATGAAAATGAGAACTCTAGCCCAGGGTAAATGTTTAGTTTAGTTTGTTGCTTAAGGATTTAGCATTGATCTGCTTTTTAAAACACAAAATAATAGCTTAAAAAGACATTGCTCAATATTATAACATTCCCATCCTTCCGAGTCTACATGGCTCTAATTAGAAACACCTCATACTATGAACTTGGAATTGCAAGTCATCACTCTTGGAACTGCAAACCTACTCATTTTTCATGATTTAAAAAAGAAACATAGAAGAACATATAGAACCGTGGAGGATGAGATATCCACTAAGATATGACCCACGGTGACAACTTGAGAATTGTTAGCAAAGGATTAATATATAAACATATGTTTGTAAGTGCTACTTACGAAAAGACCACTTAGCAGAAAACAATACTAAGATGCAAAAAACCCAAACATGATGCATTACCTCAATTAAAATACCTATAAAAGCATTCACAGGAAGTACTTTACTTCAAACATCTAAGAGAGATTTTCATTCTAAGAAAACTCTGCAATGCTCTAAACATGGCTGAATTATCTTGCTCAGAGTTTCAAAACCAAACCCTTAAGTAAGACAGCAAAAGGATGTCAAACTAAAACAAGGGATAAGTCATTACTTTTCTTGGGTTGGTTGGATGAAATATATGGCATCCATGGTTGGAAGAGGCTGCCTTCGCTTGTGTATGTCTTCCACCACTGAAGGCAACATGAAAACTAGTAACATCACAATCTCAAAACTCACACATATAATTAAAATAAGATGTTGTGTCAAAGCCACTTCATCACAAGCCATAAGATCAGTTTTACTGGATACAAGTTCGCACTGTCATTTTGTGGGGTCAGTTTAGTACCACTTCCCACTATAAATACATATGATAGAGGGTTCTCCTGCTAGGACCACGTTCATGGGAGACTTCAGAAGCAAAGAGCTCCCGAGTATAACTCATTTGAAACCATCATGCCAGCTGTAAATTTTTTAAACAATTTTCACAATGTAATTCCTCCCCTAACATCATAATTTTATGATTCTAGCTTGAGAAAGTAGGCATTATACAACATTTTACTTAATAAATGAATAAGGATTGGAAACAGGAGACATATAGGCTATAGCTAAACAGGATAAAATTCGCAGACATTTGTTTGATCATTAACAAGCATTGGGTAAATGAATTGCATATGAGAAGATATTTCAAGAACACGACTGGGAATCCACAACAAATTTAAATGTCATTCCTTAAATCATTACGAAGTTAAGGCGCTAAGCCACCCAACAAGAAGCTTAAGTTGTTATAGAGGGATTATTTATTTACGCTTTATCTCGACACCCCCGTACACCTGCAGACCAAATTCATTTTTCCAATATAAAACCTGAAGTCCTGAACCATGGAAAATTCATAATTGGTTGACCGTGACACTTTAAAACATGACCTTTGACATCATACCCTATTGAACCACCTCAGGCTGCTGAGAGCTAACAATTTATTGATTTATATTTCATCTTCAACATACGGACCAACCAAATCTATTAGGAAATAAATTACCACAGCTCAAGAAACCAAGACTCATATTTATTCAAAATGAATATTTCATCATGACACTTAAAAAAATACTTATGGAGGCGCTAAAAATTAAAAGAATACAAAATTAATGAAGAAAGCTCAAAGTGGCAAGTACCATCTCAGACTTGTCAGCTATTTGTTAAATATTGTTAATAAGCAAACTGGAACATTTATAAGAAATATGCTAAAATGGAATATATGGACGCAGATTATATCCATAGCATGTGAAAAATAAAGTACCGAACAAAATGCAAGGCAAGGAGTGCCAAGAAGAAAGATACAATTTTTTTATGAGACTGGCCTTTTATATCTTACATGAAACTCCTTCCTCGGTGATATCTGCCATCTTGCATGAGTATGACATTATTTTAACAGTTACCTTGTCCATGATGAGTACCTGAAGGTCAAAGTGTTAAAATTGGCAAGTGACTGAAAATGATGGTTTAAAATAACAACTAAGAGCAAGTGATGTAACATTATAAAGCAAATAAAACCCAAAAATGGATGCTTACTGCTAGTCGTTGATCCTTTACTGTCAACGGACAATAGTAACAACCACATTCTATCTTTGATATAAATATTGTGTTTATGAAGTGATAAAGCAAAAAAACTAATATGTCATAAAATGTTAGGCAAAAATGGATTAACAAATCCAACGATAAATCAGAGGAATAGTCTCTAAATAGAACTACAACTCAGTCCGCTCAGACAAAGACTTCTTAAGGACAACAGAATCTTGTCTGATTTTCTAAAATTTAGTGTTAGCTTAAAAGAAAAGATCAGTCCTGGGTGCAAAGTGAAATCCTAAATTAAGCGAAATAAACTCTTATGGAGGGTATTAACAGATGAATCTCAGTAATCGATCTTTACTGCCACATGGAACAACTAAACCTAGAATCGTAACCTTACTTTCAATCTAGTTATAATTCACTCCAAGGCATACTACATTAGCTGTAGGACGGCGTTATGATGTCCCTATTGCTAACATTTGCCTCGAATACTCCTTCCCATAGCACATGTCTTTTTTCGTGTGAAACATTGAAATATTGAGATGATATTAAGAGCGCTAACTAAGTCCGTCTTTGTGGCATACTGGGATGGTGCATGTGGCATATATCAGTCTAGTGAATTTCAAAATAAGTGTAACTATACATGTGCATCTTAGATTTGCAGAAATTTTTTGTTCTCTTTTTAAGATTTACTAAACACTCAAAGTCAGTTACTAGTAGAGTGTTGGCTTTATCTGGACTTATTGCAGCAAACATGCACAAATCGATCAATTCCGGAAGGATGAGGTAGGGAATTAGTATATCTAGCACAAAACTCTGATTTGTTACGCTTCTTCCTAGCTGCTTGGTCTGACCATGGGTTCAAAATTCAAATCCCTCACTTTACACTTCCAATTGGCATTTCTCTAGCTACGGACAAGCCCTAGCAGTCTTCTAAGCCCAGCAATACCACTTGCATCCGCTCTGCAGGAAGTGATGGACATCTAAGTTGAAGTTTCTTATACCTTCCAACTTGACTTTGAGTCCCCTGTTTTGGCTGATCGAAGCATTTCATACAACAATCCTGCAAGATGCACATAAAATATTTGAAAAGGTCAAAAAGGGAACAAATTACTCCGAATTCACAGCAGGAATTCACCGAAATTGATAATTTCAATTATTTAATTAACGAATATTAAGTCTACATCACATTTGTTATAGATGAACTCTGGGGAATATAATGACACTTTGTACTATACCAGTCAATTTTCACTTCTTGCCTCTTTTCTTCAAATCAAACACCCAGAGTCTCAGTTTATTTGAAGGGATGATGCATAAATTGCAATTCTCCTGCTAGTGATCTGATGTACAGAATTGGTAACTAAAAGTTCATGACTTGAACTTTCTGGAAATTTGATAATCCTATGAAATCAGTTGAATTGAATTCAGCCTTAATGGTATTTTACTATTTTATTACTGTGTGAAAGAGCACTTCAATTAAATTACCCCATTATTGTTGAACTCAAGCCAAAAAGTGTTAAAGAAGCCATGACTTTGACAATAATCTCAAAGAGTCGAGTATTTCAGCAGAACCAAATTATTTTCATATAACCAGTCTGAGAATTCAAGAAGGTCTTCCAGCTTATATTTTTCAGCATTGTTTTAAGTTCTTTTGAGTCAGATGCATGATCAGGGCTCTAGTTTGTCAAGATTTACCTGATGGACGGCTTAAGTTTTACAATTTTATCTCACTAACTATACCAAATCTAACTCTCGTCTTCATCATTTAATTCTCTCCTTTGCCTCCATCCAAATCTCACTCTTCCTCACCCAAATCCTCTCATACACCAAACCCACAATAGAATGCTGAGGCAACACTGACCAAGTTAAAGTTCTAGCAAGGGATCTCATAGGTTGTGTTTCTGCAAGGACAGTATGTCAATTATAGGCTGAAAGATTTTAGACATGTTGCTGAAGAAATGTTCCAGCCAACAAATTCTATTAATCCTCCCTAAGAGTGACCCCATTTACTGAGGTACTGGCTATCCCCAACCTGTAGTCACCAATTTGTTTGTCCACCCCACATGATGTCACTCCTTATTATAATAGTTGTATTATCAAACTAATCCACAAATGTATTACCCGAGCATTTTACTCTACTCGTCTTAGGGTGTAATTGTATATGTTTGGTGGTTTCTCATATTCAGTTGTTCACGTTCTATCTTCAATTTATTCTCAACTTGATCCCAATTAATAAAAAAGATTGTTGAGGAATTACTCTAATGCCTTTTTCTATAGACAATGAAATATTTTTTTGATCACAAGTACTGATATACTTGAGTCATCAAACACTGTATTCCTGTTCACAAGCAATAAACTAATCTATGAAGTCTTCCAAGCTCTATGGCAACAGAATAGAATCCCATCAATCACAACAACATGTCCCACGAGCCAACAAAAATTGTCTTCTTGTTCCTTGCCATCTTATTTTCTCATTACCAAACATCATCATAAGTTCCCTAGAAACCACTGGTTTCTGTCTAAACTATCACAAAGAATAAAATGAGCTTAAAAGTAGTTGTGCATGCGATGTACTGACATTCATCCTACTTCAATCATTGATTTTGCAAAACACCCGTTCCAATGCAATCTCCCAGTGAATAATTCCATAAGTCTGCTGATCCACAAATTTAGATCAACTCCAGTAATTACATATAAGAAATCCATACGACTTAATTATTGAACAGGCACCACGCTACAATTATAAAATTGATTTACAAACTGCATAGAACTAATAGCATAACAACTCCAGAACAAACACAGAGGTGATAACAAAATACTAAAATTCCTTTCAATTTAATCAAATACATACAAGTGAACTGAATCTAGCACATATTCACTCAATATTGAGAGTTAAAGAAAGTAAAAATAGACTCACTGTCACGGCTAATTTGCCGGAAGTTCTTGTACTCGCCGCCCTGAGACGAAGAGTCGGAATCAGACATCGACATTGTGATTGGTAATGTTCTTCAAGCTGTCAACTTCTCTTTTTTCCTTGTGCTCCGATCGGTCGATCGTACAAATTGTTGTTGATCGGAGTTCTGATTGCAGAGAGAAAAAGAGAGAGATGCTTTAAAATGTCGTGTAATTGTATTACGGTTGTGCAGGTTGACTCTTTATACCCCATTGTTAAATTGGGGTCTTTTTTCAGTTTGGCTTCCTAATTTTCACTTTCAATTTTTAAGAATTGCATATTTGTACGGTGGTTTCTGAGTGTTAAAAATAACGCTTATTCGCACAAAACGTCCATACGTTTGTCATGTATTGTGCAAAACGTCCATACGTTTCAAATTTTTGAATTTTCACCCATATTTCAACGTTTCATTGCGGAAAACGTCATTTTCACCTATTTTTAACATAAAATGACCAATATACACTCCAATATAAATCAAACAAGAAAGAAAGAAAATAAAATAAAGAATAAATTGTAATCGTACTCCTAAACTTTTTAAAAAATGCAAATGAGTCTAAAATTTATGAAAATATTAAAAATAACAAAAAAAAAAACATCTTTCTTTCTTCTCCTCCACCGCCACCTTTGGATCCTCGAATCACCACCTTCCGGCCACCAAGACCACCGGATCCGACCACCACCAGTCTCGCATCACTCTCCTCTACAACCTCCAACCAACCGTCAGACACAAAACATCAGGAATCAGCAAAAAATCGAGCCCAAAAACCCCATCTCGCGAACTCATTTTCTGCTGGAAAACCCACATCCGGCGACGCCCATGTTAATAACACCCCACTGGTCGCTCAAGCTCAACATGGCACATCCATACATGATCCCATTACATCAAATAATACAGAAAAACTAAATCTAAAGCAGAATTTCGAATCAGCGAACTCGCGGCCAACAATCACAATTTCCGGCGACGACGGTGGTCCCCACATTGGCGAACCACCTATTCTGGCATCCTCACTTCATGGCGCATCTATTTCAACCACGGGTCATCAGCAATTTGGGCTCAATGTAGATGAACAGGCCGGGACGCAAGGCTGTCAGTTTTGTGCTCCATCGATTAAGGTTTCTACACTACCCCAATCATCAAATTCGGCTTAATACATTCACTTCAAGTTGGTAATACACTGGGTCATGAATCAATTGCAGAAAAAGAGTTCACGAGATGGGGTTTTTGGGCTCGATTTTTTGCTGATTCCTGATATTTTGTGGCTGACGATTGGTTGGATGTTATAGAGGAGAGTGAGGCGAGACTGGTGGTGGTCGGATCCAGTGGTCTTGGTGGCCGGAAGATGGTGATTCGAGGCTCCAAAGGTGGAGGCGGAGGAGAAGAGAGAGAGTTTTTTTTTGTTATTTTTAATATTTTCATAATTTTGGGAATTAATTGCATTTTTAAAAAAATTTAGGAGTAAGATTACAATTTATTCTTTATTTTTCTTTTCTTTTTTGTTTGATTTATATAAGAGGGTATATTGATCATTTACGTTAAAAATAGGTGAAAATGACGTTTTTCGCAATGAAACGTTGAAATATGAGTGAAAATGCAAAAAAAATGAAACGAATGGACGTTTTGCACACTACATGCAAAACGTAGGGACGTTTTGTTCGATTAAGCCTTAAAAACAAAGATGTTTTAAGTATGTTATACAGTTATAAAATATTATTTTGTTTAAAAAACAATATTATCATTTTAGTTAATAAATAAAAATCAAACATTTCTCATTTAAAATTTCAAAATCAACTAATTTTTCTTATCTGTTTATTTCAACACAAATAAAAGATCTCTCATTTTTCTTCTACTTCAACTTCAAAATCTTAGAAATTTATCAAACGCTGAACAAGAAAATATTTTTTTATATCTAACTTCAAATCGGTAAGTATATTTACATATATTTAATTTTATTTTTTTAAATAAATATATTTTTTAATCGATAAATCTTTTTTTTTTTTACATAGATTAACATGTAGATAAATTTTTTAACGGATCTATAATTTTTTAAAACATAAACAAAAAAAAAATTTGTCTACATGTATATTATTTCAAACGAGATTCATGATAATGTACAAAGAGGACTGAACCAACTACGCCGATCAAAACGACAGTGCAGCCAACTGGCTGTTGGCTGTTAATAACCGGCCCGACTATTGTTTTTAATTCAAAATTTTGTTGGCGCTAGGTTGGGCCGATTTTTTGACTAATTTTTCTTATAATTAAAAATTATGTTTCGTCATGTAGATATGATTGTAATCCTAATTTGTTATTTTAGTGATTTAGAATTGAATAAAAAAGATCGATGGATATTGAAATGGGTGAATGATATACGTGATCGTATTCCAATTTTCATAACATCAAGTACATCATATACGGAAATGTACCATGATTAATAAAACAAACTGAAAGTCGCTCCTCTTTGTACGATATGAAACTGTGATTTCTATTCAACGATCATTCATCCATTTCGATTCCATCTATGACGGTTACTTCTAATGTTAAAGCGATTTTTTATTATAATTGAAGCCAACCTTATATCCCTCGATCTAAGAAGAGATCCGAAGCAGCTCTTGCAGAGCCTTTTTTTTTTTTTGTAATTTGTATCTAGTTTCTCATAAATATCTTGTACTACTTGCAGTTTACATCTTGTTGTAATTGTAGCATCAACTTGAATCTTCTCCATAGCACTGTAAATTATAAAACATGTGCAAACATTACAACAATTGATGTCAGTAAAGTACATATGAATAAGATGCATAAGCTATATAAACCAAGTTAATCATATAGATTTCTGATAATATAAAATAAATTATGTACAAATTGTAAACACTGTATTACTTCAAAACAAAAGGTCATATTAACATTCTACTAATACAATTACCAGCTTTATAACCAAGTGTGACATTATCATGAAACATTATGCTTCATTTTACGCATTACTTTATAGTTTAATGAGGAGTCAAGTCCAATCCCAAGTAAAAAAATCTAATTTCAATTCTCAAATCTTAGAAGATGGAAAACATCAAATCTGGAAATAGTTAAACACAATGAGCCTCCAATCACGCACATACATATTTGGGAAAATTGTTAAAGACAATAAGCCTCAAGTCACTCTCAACTCACATATATATTTGGGCATTATGTCAATTATCTCATCTTCAACATTCTCTTTTACTTCCCTTGTCATCCCATCAATTAAGTTTTACATTGTAAAACAAGTATGATATAAATTTTGAGCCTCATTTTAAATACATATCACTTTTTGAAAATTTTTACTATAAACATTATCCAGCATAGGTAATTAATAAACCTTAAATCATTCTATGTAGAAGAACAAGAATACACATAAACCCTAACATTCAAACAAAGTTCAATTCCTCAAATTCAGATAACAAAAATCAAATTTCATTCTCACTAGAAACCCAAAACAAATTATGTAAAAATCCAATACACATATATAGTTCACAAGTAGAAGACAGATTTTGAACTCAACCTTAAAAACCCAATACACATGGTTCAAAAGAAGAAGACAGATTTTTGAACTTAACCTTAAAAATCCAATATGGTTTAGGAGAAGAAACAAATTTTCAAACTCAATTAATAAAAATTATTATTCGACAAATAAATGCATTTCATGCGAACTACATTTGAAAATACGAAAAACTTACATTGATTTTCCTAAATGAGAGTTTGTAGTTGGTTTGAAAATGAAGGAGACCGGTTTCGAACTCAACCCTTCACCGAAAACGCCGTTCCCATTAAAAGTTTTCACAATCGCTGATCTCAGTAGAAGATTGGCAAGAGATGGCTTTAGATTTGAAGGAGAAGAGTTGAAAATTTAAAGAAGAAGATTTTGAAGAAAATGAGGTTTCCGGTTCTCATTAATGTCGGATGAACCAGTGAATTCCAATAATGCTCAAGACCCTACACCTGACCAGAATGAAAACTCCGTCGAAGCTACAATCGAATTTAGAGTCAATTTCAGAGCTATAATTGAAATCGGGTTAAGGTTTTTTTTTTTTTTTTTAAATTTGAAGGACAAGGGATTGTTTATTGGGGAATGACGTGAATGAATGAAAGAAAATCCCCAATTTTTTCTTCTATTTCATTTTACTAGATAAGGTGATAAGGTTAAAGAGGTCTTTTGACAATTTTAAATAATTAAAATTCTTTTTCCCTACTATATTAAAAGATGCAATCTAGAGTTTACTGTTCATTTGTGAAGTTTTTTTTTAAATCTCATTTTATCCGTATTCATTCCCCTCTATTCATCCAAACTTTAAGAGTAATATGTACTTCCTTCTACCATACCCACAATTGTTGACTTTCAATCTCGAAAAAAAAATAATAATAAAAAAATGGTCCGTAACACTGCACGACGTGGATCAATTTTTTTTACTGCAATCCCTTAGTGTGCGCTGTGCGAACACCAGTGTCCGCGCAGTGTGGACCATTTTTTTTTTTTAACTACAATCCCTTAGTTATTGTTCATTAAATGTTCCTTTAAATATCTCTAAATATAAAAGTGACTTTTGCAAAACAAACCTTAGCAATCGACTTCTTTCTTTTTGTTCCACATAAATTTCTGGAGATTAATGTGCTCATCTTGAATGTTTTGGTTCCATATTTTTTGGTCGTTCATTTCATTTGTGTACTTGATTTCATTAGTTTTATTATGTTGATGTAACCATGCTCTACAAATTGTTTTAGCCGTTCCGTAATATGTGTTGTTGATTCTTGTTGATTTCTTGTAGGTTTTGTGCTATGAAATCTATCCGTCAGCTCAAAAGGTAAGTTTTAATTTTTTTCAAACCATAAACCGTACATATCTCACTTCTTTTGATAATTTTTTATCTTGCTTTTTTTTCTCTTTGTTCTTGTTCATTTCATGCTGCTTTTATGCTACAAAGTCTATTGACTTGATCAAGAAATATGATTTATTGGTTTTTCAACATAAAACCTATACATCTAACTTCGTGTGATAATTTGTAGGTATGTTTCTCATGGAATTTGTTAGTTGCTAATGTTCTAATGTTTTGCTTTCATTCATATCCTTTTTGGAACAGAAGTTCTTACAAATTATAAAATTGGTTTGAAATTTTAAACTAAAGCAAGCATTTAATTTTGAATCTTCTCTCCATTTTAGATTCACAAAGAGGTGGTTCGACCAATTGTGTAGAATGTTTTGCCTCATGAAGAGGGGTTCACATACGTGCATGCACTTTTTTGTCCTTCCATTGCCAATTCTTCTGTTTGATGATTATGATGAGTTAACCAATCAATTCCTCAAGATACATAGAGAATTTGATGAAAAAAAATGGTGAGCATTTATTCTCTCTACATGAATCAGACAAAGCAAATCAAATGTGGGCGGAACATTGTTTATGACCCCTCACATGCTTCTGACTCAAAGAAGGCCAGTGATTTTCAAATTGGCATGACAAAGCACCAGAAAGATAACTATTTTGTCCTGCTTAAGTTTCTTCAAATTTTTTGGTCTTAATTCTTTTTATGAAGTGGCGAAGTGGAATTTTCTTTTTCTTATGTAGTGTTCACAACATTGCCAATCTACTACTCTAATCTCCAGTAGGAGGATTTCACACCCTAGCTTGCTTATTGCTTTGTTCTCTCATAGTAAGATTGAGATTCCATCAAATTCATTGACAATTTGTCTTTGTAGTCTATCCTTCATCTCTTGTAGGTCTTCTCAATTATTTATAGAAGAAGTGATCGGGAGATTGACTAGAGATTAGATGCAGAGTCATATTATCTAAGAGGGCTTCTCATTGTTGTATTAGTAGTATGTGTAAGAGAGACATAAGCATTTGTCTCATCATCTCCTTCCCCGATTGAATACTCTATTGCCTTGTCACATTATTGCCTCGAGCATCACAAGGCTTTTGTCCAAGTGATCCATGAAATCATCAACTCTCAGATCAACTACTCATTTTAATAAGCAAACATATTTCAAGTACGCTTCACAAGACTCCTTTTGCATAACAGTCAAATGATATTCATAATTTGGTGCAAATATTTCAGCTTCTTTTCCATTTTTTGATATAAAGTTCCCAAAAAATTCCCCAAATCTTGTGCAATCAAGCTTTCATCTTCAGTTCTCTATTTAGGGTTGAAATTAGATGCTTCGTTTGGTGGATATTTTCTTATGCTAAATTTGAGATTCCTTTTGGTCTTACGAATATGAAATTGTTAATTAAAAATTGGGTTCTTAATTTCTTCTTGGTATGAAAGTTTATGGGCTTAAAAATAGCAAACAAACTCTTAAGTTACTTTTAATATTCCTAACCAGCTTACTAATGTACATTTTTATTTCTCTTTCGCAGGTTAGGATGGTGAACAACCATCTCGTATGTAGGGGTAGGCGTGGGTTGGGTTGGGTCGATTTTTACCCAACCCAAACCCAACCCAA
>CAIGRP010048631.1:503-21254 GCA_903798385.1 Fraxinus cuspidata
CAATTGATTATAAAATTTGTTCTAATTGCCTAAAAAAAATCTGGAATTCCATTTACCCACCAAAATGGTGGGAAAAAGGAATTCAACAAAAACCAAGAAATATGAGGTAAAGAGAGGAAAACATTTTGCCTAGAAAATTAAACCTATCAAACATGTTAAAAAGTGGAAAATTGAATATTTTCCTTAGAAAATTAGGCTTATCAAATGGGGTCTTAGTGTCACGTGGATATTTAATGGTGTCATATATGATTTAATTAGAAACTTTATTGACTATTAGCATGAGGATAATAAGTTGTGGAATCCATGTGGTTAATATTAATTGTTTGAATTTGATTTAGATTAAAATCTGATTTTAATCCAAAACAAACAGGACTTTAATGTGATTAATTAATAATTGCAGCATAATTATTTTTTTAATGAAGCATGGTAAATATAATTATTTGAATAATAATATTCATAATTAGTTGTAATTATCATCCGTTTAGATGACAACCTCTCTCTATATTCATTATAATGTATCACTAGAATTAGACAATCCTAGCTACTATTTAGACTTTAGGTGATTACAGCTAATAATAATTGATAGAGTACTATTCTAATCATTTTTAAGAAAAAGGGAAAAGGGTAATTTCATCTATGATCATGAAATTTCATCCGGGTCACTAAACTTGATTTGTCTCAATTGGATTTCTAACTTCAATTTAATTTGAATTTTGCCATTGTAATTCAATTTTAGTTTCAACTTTCACCGCACTGCTGTCCATAATGCCTCAAATTGATGAGAATCGCTCAATAACAGATATAATTGTCGTGTGAAAGGCAAACTTATTACTACGAGACAACCATAAATCTAAAAATACCGTCGTAACATTTATTTTATTATTTTCGTTTCTATGGTGTTGTGAGGTATTTCATTTATGGTATGGTTAACAACTAAACAATCTTCATCTGTTTGGAAAATGATGAGTGATAAGATATAACACGTGTTGACATTTGAAACTAAATTGAAGTTTATTAACCCAGATGAGATTTTGCAACAGTTAAGTGATGACAGAGTAAATTTACCCAGATGGGATAAATGAGAAGCATTATTGCAATTGCATAACGTACAGGCTGGTAAAATAATTTTCCAATGTAAGGACTATTTTCTTCTGCGAGAAAGTCCGTAATTCAGAAATTGTTAGTACATTTGCTTGTCTTTTTTAAAAAGTTTATTTCAAGAGTCCAAAAAATGTTAAAAGGGGGACATAACTCCTATGGCGTTTAAAATTTTGTTAAGAGTTAATAAAATAAGTAAAACATTATTTTGGCAACACATTACACGAACATTTTTTTTCTTTACAAACACAAAATAAATTTACCTATAGCCAGTGTTCTAAATGACCGTCTAGAAGCGAGACATGACATAAACGCAACGTTTAGAACCTATGCACTAATTTAGCGATCAATGTTTAGCTGTCAACAGAAACATTGACTGCTTTAAGACGCCCCTAGGCTTGCATAGACGCATCTTGGCATGCATTTTTTATATATTTTTATAGGAAAAATTATAGTCATGATACTAAACCTTTTATTTTGTGACATACTTGATCCAAACATTTCATTTGTACCAAAACGATACCAAACCTTTAAAATTAACATTTGAAGTCTAATTTGACGAAATTCGTTGGTTTATCCGTTAATTGACCAAAAGTTAATAATCAGCCCAAGTTTTGACTAATTAAAGGGTAAAAATGTCAATTTACATTTTTCATATAAAAGAATTGGAATAATTAAATAAAAAAACCCCAAAAAAAAGAAATAAAAGAAAAAGAATTTATAATCGGATCATGCTAATAGGGGGTGACATAATGGCCATGTGGCCGGCCCCTATTGGCCATTGTGTCAAACTTTATGGATAATGCTATATCCTTTATAATCTTCCCCCCGCAATCCCAAATCCAAATCCAAGATGCACACATGCGTAGCCGTCGTTGGGTTACGTTTAACCAGTTTGGGAGAATGTAAGCCCAAACCATTGTCTGGTAATTTGAATTCCTTAAATGCAATAAGCCAAATGTTTAACAGTCAAATTTAGGCGATTCATCTGTAGGAAACGAGGGTCAAACATGGTGTGTTTTATGTAATTGGAGGGTTAAAGATTGGCAGGCGGGGAATAAGGCGGTGCATTTATACTCCAACTCAATGGATTTATACGAAGTGGAGGCGCGTGGGTGGTTGAGGAGCAAATCAGTTCACGACGGGGGCTGTGTTGTAGAGACCGCAGCAAATGGGTATTTATACATTCTATCGAGCCATGCAGCAGAGCTTTTTTCTGGAAATTCAACGGATCAAGAAAATTAGGCGAGTTCGGAGAATGGTGAAAGATTAAGCCTCCATCGATGCCTGTGCAGGTGAGGCTGAATAGCACGGTGGGGTTTAGCTTTGTCGAGATGGGGAACACGGTGGTGCGCTTATACAAATAGTGAGTTGCATAGATAATTTTGTGATAATTGATTAATTCTTCAATCAAACTCAAACAATTCCAACAAATAATATCCAAAATGCAACGCTTAATCAACAAAATTAAGCTATAAACTAACACAAATAGTAATATTATTTCATTGAAAATGGTAATCGGAATACAACTGAACAGAATAAGAAGAGAGGGAGAGAATTCAGAGAAGATAGAGAAAGGAAACAACATCTGACACTTCACACCTACTTTGTTTAGCTCCGTTCCTTTAAGTAATATGAAGAAAACGTGTTTTTCATCTTCACAGAAAACGTGATGGCTTAAACAATTAATTGAAGTTTAAACGGCGTCGTCCCTTGATTTGAATTTCAGGTAAAGCCGTTGAGATCTCTTCTTCTTCTTTCCCCAAGAGTTCTTTTCTTGGCTCTGGCTATGACAATCCTCACCCTCAAATCGACCTTGTCCCCAAGGTTGGAAGTCAGGGAATTGAACCTGAATTGTCGCAGCATCCTCCCATGTTGCGTCCTCCCTGGAAGCATTTATCCATCGTACCAACCATTGGGTGATCACCTGATTATATCATTTAACGATGCGGGTTTGCAAGACTGCCTGGGGTGTGCCATGATGTGGTTCAGATTCGCCAACATCTGGAATAAACAAGATAGGTACTACTCCGTCGCCTATCTTCTTTTTAAGCAGTGAGACATGGAAAATAGTGTAGATTTTAGACCCCTTAGGAAGACCTAATTCATAAGCTACCTGTCTGATCCGTCTGATAATTTGATAGGGACCATAGTATTTGGCAGACAGTTTGGGTTGACCTATGCGGATATGGATTGCTACTTGTATGGCTGGAGTTTTAAATATACCGAGTCTCCTATTCGGAACTCCATCTCAATCCTGTGTTGATCGGCGTAGAACTTCATCCTTGCTCTAGCTTCAGCAAAATGTCCCTTGAGTAATTGGTCAATACGGTGTCTCTCTTGTACCAATTCATCTACGGCTGCAATGTTAGTGAGCTGATAAGGTCCTAAGGCTAGCTGTGGTGGCTTAATCCCATACGGCTTTAATAGGAGTCATTTTGATAGCTGTGTGATAGGTGGTGTTATACCACCACTCAGCCAATGATAGCCAATCAATCCACTGCTTAGGCTGATGAAAGGTCATGCATCGTAAGTACATCTCCAAGCTCTGTTTGACCATCCGTTTGAGGATGGTATGTGGAACTTAGGTATAAATCAGTCCCTAATAACTTGAACAGTCCTTGCCAAAACTTACCGGTGAATACCTTATCCCTATCCGATACTAAACTCTGGGGCATCCCATGGAGCTTGTAGATGTTATCCAGAAATAACTTTGCTAAGTGTGGAAGCTGTGAAGGGGTGAGTTAAGGCAAAGAAATGCCCAAACTTTGTGAACCTGTCTACAACCACTAGGATCACAGTCTTACCTTTGGAGGGAGGTAACCTTTCAATAAAGTCCATGGAGATATGACTCCAAGAGTACTGTGGCTTCGGAAGAGGTTGCAATAGACCAGGATAGGTTCTTCTTTGCATCTTTGGCAAACATCACATTGTAACACCTGACCTTTAATATCATTGATCATGCCTAGCCAAAAGAAGGGATGTTTGGCTCTATAGATGCTGGCTTGAATGCCTGAGTGACCACAACTTTGGGAAGAATGGATATTTTGTATTAGTTTAGCTCTAACCTATCCTCCTGATCCCACATACAGTTTTCCTTTGTACTGGAGCACTCCATTTTTGTAAGTATAGTCAGGTGTTTCCCCAGGTTTGTTTAATTGTTCTTCGATCATTTGGCTGGCTAATTCATCCCCCTGGTAGCTATATACCACCTCCTATACCCATGTAGGAATAACTTGGGAAATAGCGGTGACCTCTGCCTCTTCCCGTCTTGATAAGGCATCTGCTACAAGGTTCTCAGTTCCCTTTTTATACTGAATTTCATCGTCGAGCCCTAGTAGTTTGGTTAGCCATTTCTGCTAGAGAGGGGTGGTGATCCTCTGTTCGAGTAGGTATTTCAAAGACTGGTGATCCGTCTTGATTATGAAATGGTGCCCTTCTAGATAATGTCTCCATTTTCCTACTGTAGTAACCAGTGCTAATGACTCCTTTTCATAGATTGATAGTCCCAGCTTCTCCTTGTTTATTCCTTTGCTCATACAAGCAATAGGTTTCTTCCCTTGCATAAAAAATGCTCCCATTCCTCCAGCACAAGGGTCTGTCTCGACTATGAAAGGCTGGTTAAAATCTGGTAATGCAAGTACTGGTGTACTGCACATGGCTGCTTTCAACGCTTGGAAGGCTACTTCAACATCATCATTCCAACTGAAGTTATCCTTCTTAAGGAGATCTGTTAGGGGTTTAGCCAGTGTTCCGTATCATTTGACAAACTTTCTGTGATAGCCTGTTATACCAAGGAAACCCCTTAAGTGTTTTACTGAGTTAGGCTTTGGCCATTGTTGCATAGCTTTCACCTTCTGAGGGTCAGCTGCTACTCCTACAACTGAGATGATATGTCCCAGGTATTCTACCATGAATTGGCCAAAAGAGCATTTGGAATCTTTGGCATACAACTTCTGTCTCCTTAGTACCTCCAACACAGTGGCCAGGTGTTTACTGTGGGAATGTAGATTAGGTAGATTAAGACTGTAAACTAAGATATCATCGAAGAAGACCAGAACAAATTTCCTCAATTGGGCTTTGAAAATTTCATTCATCAATCCTTGGAATGTTGCTGGTGCGTTGGTAAGGCCAAATGGCATGACTTTGAATTCGTACAGGCCTTGGTGGGTTTTGAATGTTGTCTTATAGATCAGCCTCTGTCATTCGAATTTGGTGATACCTAGCCCTCAAATCTATCTTAGAAAACTATTTAGAACCATGGAGTTCGTCGATCAATTCATCAATTAGTGGCATGGGGTATTTATCCTTGATAGTTGCATTCGTACAGGCCTTGGTGGGTTTTGAATGTTGTCTTGTAGATCAGCCTCTGTCATTCGAATTTGGTGATACCTAGCCCTCAAATCTATCTTAGAAAACCATTTAGAACCATGGAGTTCGTCAATCAATTCATCAATTAGTGGCATGGGGTATTTATCCTTGATAGTTGCCTGTAAGCCACACAGAATCTCTAAGTACCATCCTTCTTAACCAACAGCACAGGGGATGCAAAGGGGCTGTTACGCTGCTGGATAATTCCTACTTCTAACATCTCTTTCACCATCTTTTCGAGTTCAGTCTTCTGTACGTAAGTGCATCTATATGGCCTAATTTTAAAAGGTCGTGCTCCATCATTTAATGGAATTCTATGGTCATTGAATCTAGGATGGGGCATCCCTTTTGGTTCTTCAAACACATCTGGGTATTGTTTGAGGATAGTCTAAACTGCTATAGGCGTTTGGGTGTTTCTTCCTTCTTCAATAGTTTGAAGTTGGGCCATAATTCCATAAGGTTGTCTGCGTATCCACTAACTCATCTGCCTTCCATCCATCATTTGTAGTTCTTCCTTAATTACAACACTCTTCAGTTCTACTTCCATTCTTTGATAAAAGAATTTGATGCTACCTTGTTGGAAATCAAATACCATCAGGATTCCAGGCCAGGTGAAGAGAAGGAAAGTGTCAATTTTCATTGACAGTGGCAGCACCCATAACTTTATTGATGAAAAATTGGTGAAAAAGTTGAAGCGTAAAACAGAACCCACTCAATCTGTGACGGTCACCATAGCCAATGGGGATAAGCTACATAGCACTGCCATCTGTAATCCCCTTACTTGGATTATGCAAGGGATGGAATGTCAATTCCAGCTGAGAGCTGAGATTAGGGGGAAGTGATATGGTGTTGCCCTAAGGAGACACAATGAAGTCACGAGGTGTGGCCACGACGATGGCTTGAAGGCAATTGCCCCGATGGTGGATGTGTGGGTTTTGAATTTAGATTTATGGGGTGGGGTGATACACTCTTTTTCTTTTATTTCATTTTTTGGGTTTTTTATTTAATTATTCAAATTCTTTTATATGAAAAATGTAAATTGACACTTTTACCCTTAAAAATTAGTCAAAACTTGAGCTGATCATTAACTTGAGGTCAACTAACGGATTCCATTATATTGGACTTCATATGCTATTTTTTGAAAGATTTGGTACCGTAGATAGATTTGATACACTGACTATAATTTCCCCTTATTTTTTAACTACGGGTATATTTGAGCCACATTATTTTGGAAGAATCTATTTTGGAATAATAAATTGATGGAGAACGTGTAGTTGAAAAAGATTGAAAAATTATTGATGTGAAGAACAAATATTATTTTATTGAAGAATGTTTAGTTAAAAATGAGTAGAAGAATGAAAATAAAAATTTTAACGTGACTCAAACATGGGCTACGTAAAGTTTTCAACTTTTAGATCAACTGAATTGAAACACCCAAAAATTAATAATTATAGTTTTTTTCCACTTCTAGGCCAATAGAATGAAAAATCCAAAATGTTGCTTATCAACTTATTGGTCCACTAATTTATGAATAATGCTATCTAATATTAGTGCTGTTAGAACACCAGTTTAGGTGACAACTCTTGATTTATGTAATTAAATTGATGTTTTGACTTTGCATTTAAATGAATTTATTATTTAATGACATATAATTGCCACCTAAACTGGTATTAAATATCAACAGTGTTAAATAATATTACTATTTTGTTTGGATGTGGTACATTTGGTTTGACGATAGTGTATTGTATTATTATAAAAATAGTTATTTATATTTCACTAAATTAATTAATCAATTTACTTCTTTTACTAATTAATAACAACTAAAAACTTTCAAAATATTTCAATAAGTACAATTATAATATATCTTGTTTATTGTTAGAAAATAGATTAATTTTATTTAACTCTTATAATTGTATTTGATATAATAATTTGTTTATATTATTAAACAATTTTTAAATTGATTAAAAACCTAAAATAATATTAAAATAAAACTTTTTTTTTTACTCCTTTTTATGCTTAAGTCTCGCATAGGCACCATCGACTAAATCTTGATCTCCACACATTATGATTTTTAAAACATTGCTTATAGCATAGCAATAACAATAGATAAAGTCTTTTTCAATAAATTTTGAGGTAGGCCAAACTAATCCTTTTTTGCTGTTTTACTGTTTTCATGGTCAGATCAATTTTCGAGATTTAGCCCATGTGTGAGCTACATTATTTTACTCATTCTTATTTTTTTACTCATTTTCAACCACACATTCTTCAATAAAATAATGTTTTCCATCACATCAATAAATTTTCATTCTTTTTCAACCACATATTCTCATCAATCTATTATTTCAGAATACTTTTTTCGAAAATAAGGATTAAACAAGGGCTATATNTCTTATTTTTTTACTCATTTTCAACAACACATTTTTTAATAAAATAATATTTTTCATCATATCAATAACTTTTCATTATTTTTCAACCACATATTCTCTATCACATTAACAATAAAAATGCATTCTTACTCCAAAAATGCGCACCAAACAGAGGCTTAGAATAACTAACAAGTACATTAAAGGGTTGTTTGAGCCCTATTTTTCTAAAAAAATTATTTTTTTTAAAATTCATTTTCAACAATACGTTATCAAATAAAATAATATTATACACAAATTCAAAAATCTTCCTTAATTTTTAACAATATGTTCTCCATCAATCTACTATTCTAAAATACATTATTTCTGCCGTAGTGTGAGTGTTCGATTCCTACCTCTTACAAGGTATGAAATTAGACTCTTTGTGGGCACCAGTATGACAACTCTTGTACCCTGGCCTGCTGAGCCACGTCCCGCGATTTACCTCCTCCACGTGCTTTAGGGGCGGGACTGGAACCTCAATGTTAGGATTCAACCTTTTTAAAATACATTATTTCCCTAAAAATGGGCTCAGAGAATGACTAAGTGAAAAATTTTTAACAACTTATCAAAAATCGATTATTTTTTATCGTACCTTCTTTCGTCTAACTTGCTTATATGAAAGTCATATTACTCGTTAAACATGAGCTCCCTTTATATCTTAAGTCTACCTTTTCTAAATTTTTCCTCAAATAATACAATCTTCACCTGTTCATGTATATTCTTGTTTGTTATGTCAGTTATCTTAATATTATTGCACGTCCATCTTTGCTTGTACAGTAAGTTAGCAACTATTTGTGATGAACGCACATGTTAATCTATTTGATTTTGAATATTCATAAAGGTGTCGTGAATTTTAATCGATAATTTCTTTTGATGGTCTATCCATTTTAAACTTCCAATGTTTTTTGGATGACTTGAATTGCATTGTACTTTAACTCAACACCTGTTTGATTTTGTGAAAAAAAAAAATAGATTTCAATAAATTTCGATAAAAAGTCAAAAACGTATGTTTAAAAAATTGATAAACTTGTGAATCTCATTGAGTTTTTATTTGAAAATTAATTCGAGGAAAAACGAGTTTTAAAAAAATGGAAATCAAATATGGACTAAATTGTATTACATAAAAGAAAATGAAATTTTTTCTATTGGATTATTTTCTTTTATTTACTTCGCCCCTGTTTGGTACACATTAAAATTTTCATTCTCATTATTCTACTCATTTCTAACCACACATTCTTCAATAAAATAATATTTCACATTACATCAATAAGTTTTCCTTCTTTTTCAAATGCCAAAGTGGGAAAATGGAACCATGGAAATTGAAGCCTATCAAACAGGACCTTAATATAATTGCACGTCCATCTTTGCTTGTACAGTAAGTTAGCAACTATTTGTGATGAACGCACATGTTAATCTATTTGATTTTGAATATTCATAAAAGTGTCGTGAATTTTAATCGATAATTTCTTTTGATGGTCTATCCATTTTAAACTTCCAATGTTTTTTGGATGACTTGAATTGCATTGTACTTAACTCAACACTTGTTTGATTTTGTAAAAAAAAAAAAAAATAGATTTCAATAAAATTCGATAAAAAGTCAAAAACGTATTTTTAAAAAATTGATAAAATTGTGAATCTCATTGAGTTTGTATTTGAAAATTAATTCGAGGAAAAATGAGTTTTAAAAAATGGAAATCAAATATGGACAAATTGTATTACATAAAAGAAAATGAAATTTTTTCTATTGGATTATTTTCTTTTATTTACTTCGTCCCTGTTTGGTACACATTAAAATTTTCATTCTCATTATTCTACTAATTTCTAACCACACATTCTTCAATAAAATAATATTTCACATTACATCAATAACTTTTCCTTCTTTTTCAACCACGCATTTTCCATCAATCTACTATTCCAAAAATACATTCTTAAAAAATAATGTGGCTCAAACAAACCCGAATCATGACTCTCTCGTTTCTTAAAACTCATTTTTTTTTTTTGTCAAATCTATTTTTTAATCATATATTTTATTAATTTTTATAATAATTTATTAAAAAATTAATTTTTTTTCCTTTCGTGAGTATCTTGTCAATCAAACGCTACGTGGGGCCTAAAATCAGAGTAGGGCCCAATTTCTCTGCAGCTCCACTAATGAAACTGGATACTTTTTTTCACCCTGCCGTCAAAATGAAAGTTCCTTTTTATTTTAACCTCGGGAAGGCCATTTGTCTATTCATTCACGCCCTTATTCTGACATTTGTTTATGCGTTTTGGGCCCACCATCCCGTCAAACCTGGCCCATACCCTATTTCACGGCGTCCTTAACGCCGTTAATGTCACTGTCCTTTGCTAGGTCCCACTTGTTTTGACGTGAAATGGAATTAAGGAATATTTCAGAATTAACGTTTTTTAACTGTCATCACCACTTCTTTTGTTTGTTTACCATTTGGGTGTTTCTTTTTTCTTTTTTTGCGCAATTATAGTTTTCTTTTAATTTTTAAAAACTGCAAGTTTGTATGTTAATGACATTTGGTTATTTATTACTAGTTTACTAATGTGGAATAAAATTAACATTTAGAGTGAATTTGATGAATATTATTGAGGAAAAAATGTATTTTAAATAGTGATATGAAGAAGAATATGTGGTTAAAAAGTAAGGAAAAGTTATTGATGTAATAAAAATTTTATTTTATTGAAAATGTATAGTTGAAAATAAGTTTTGAAAGAATATATTTTGAAAGAATGTGTGTCAAATAGATACTTAATTGTCTATTTGTAAATGGTACATATTAGAAATGTGTACACCGATATCGGATCAAATCTAAGATCTTCAAATCCAAAATCTCACCATGGTCCGACTATAGTAATAGCTTATATAGTACGTGAGTCTAAAACAATCGCAATATTTTAATTGTTAATGACTATTGAGTTCTATTTATTGGCTCACAAATAGGCATAATCGAATATCATTAAAACTGACATGAATTTATTTTTGTTTAAATTGGGATTTTATCTTGAGAGTCCATCCAAATCCTACAAGTTAAGGGTGTGTTTGAACCACATTATTTTGAAAAAATGTATTCTGAAATAGTAGATTGATGGAGAATGTGTGGTTGAAAAAGTAGGAAAAGTTATTGATGTAATGGAAAATATTATTTTATTGAAAAATGTGTGGTTGAAAATAAGTAGAATAATGAGAATTAGAATTTTAATATGTACCAAACTGGGGCTAAGATTCAATTCGGATTTTTGCTCCAGTGCAATCATGAGTGAAATGTCCTTACCACCACGCTTTCCTCGCTTGCATTTGGGTGTTATTGACCTTTACAGGCGCAAGTTTATAGATTCCTTGTTTGGAGCATTTTCTCTTGCACTTATACCTGAGCCCATGTTTGATGATCATTATTTGAAGAAAAGAATATAAACGTTTTGAATCGTGATTTTTAGAAGAACGCGTGGTTAAAAAATATGAAAAAATTTTGAATTCATCTGTAGAGTATTTTATTGTGTGACATGTGATTGAAAATGAGTAAATAGATGTCGTTGCTAGCTTTTGCAGCTTCCAAGCTCTCAGCTTCTAGTTCACACTAAAGCGAAAATTATCAAACATTTTGATGTTCTTATTGTACATCATATTGACCCTTGTGTGCTTCCACGAATCAAGAAGAGAATGTATGCCAACTTTGTTCATTAATGAAGTTGTTACATGCCACTTTAAGCTCGCGTATAGCCGTTGACATTTACCTATCAATGATGCGTTATCATTTAATTTGAGCATATTTTATAGGAGTCAAACTTCAATGTCAATGCATGCAGCATAGCAGAAGAAGTTCCACCATACTTGATCTTAAGGGTAACTTACATAATTCTCATGAGCATCTTGATCGCGTTGATGTTAAGTTCTAATCCTAAGCAGATGGGATCATGAATTGGGATAGGCTCATCCAGGGATCTCACGGTTTCAAATGTCATAATTGTCACCACCATCTAATTTTTCTCCTTTGTTCAAATCAACCACAATAGTCATAGATGCCACCTATTAATGTGCTAAAGGATAAAAACTAGATCACACATTAAACCATTACGAAGCATAAATCTAAAATTAGATAGTTTTCTAGTGTCACATGATCGAAATATCACTATGTACATAACCATCGCACATGACAAGTGTTCGTCATTAATATTAATTTAAACGTCATTAATATTAATTTAAATTTCGCGCAATAAGTGTATAGAAGAACAAAAACATTCAACCATTATACTCACACTAGACATGACATTCTAACGTGTTGTTGATATATATTCTCAATCATGATTCTATCTATAAAATCCATCCAAATCTCATAGATTCTTATATTTGGTCCACAATCTCGTCAGTCCAGTCTGGACACACCAATCAGGACAACTCAAAGTCCAACTGTAGATTAGCATTCTTCAAGTTTTGTTTATACATTATTTGTCGTTCTACAAAGTAACATATCAAGTCGATAGCATTCCAATTGAATTAACTAAGATGAATCTTGGAATTAAATTTAAAATTTATAGTTTGGTGTGTCTAGATTAAAATAAAAATTAACTATGATTGATTTCATAAAAGTAAATAGAAGTTTTGAATTTGTAAGTTGTATCAATGAATTTCATTAAAATAAAGGAAATTGTGTAGAGCTTTGTGGTTCATGCATAAAGTGTTTAGTCTTGCAAATGTAAGTTATTATACCATCGATGAAATGCCAAAGAAATTCCAGAATTTTGATATGCCTCCTTTTTAAGATTTTAGGTGTTTTTAGGGTGAAGAAGGAACTAAAAAGTTTTCAACCGATTTTTTGGCTAAAAAATGACACTTCGATTGAAGAATACTAAGGGTGTTTGGTTTACTACTCTCAACCCATTTTTAATTTTGTAAAATACTGAAAACGTGTTTAATCTATCATTTTTGAAATGTATTTTTGAAAACAAAGATAAATTCATAACATAAAACTTAAAACGCATTTTTGAAGTTTTAAAATTTTGAAAACACTCAAAATATGGAAAATAATCGTTTAAATAAAATTTAAAATAAAAAATTCTAACAAATAAATTATTAAAAATTACAAAAAAATAAAATTGATAAATACTAAAAATAAAAATTTGAAAAAAAATGAAATCTAAAAATTCTAAAAAATATGTAATTCTAAAAAATAAAATTCTAAAAAAATTAAAATTGAAATTTTGAAAAACATTAAGATTATAAAAATTTCTAGAAAAATAAAAAACAAAAATAGATCAAGCTATTAATGATTATTTACATAAAAAAAAGTTAAAAATATATCAATGAATACGGACAAAAATATTTTAAGTCCATGTACTAGTTTTTATTTTCTATATTTGAAATTAATTTCATATTTATTATTTTAATTTTTTAGTGAAAAAATATTATATGATTTATCAACTTTAAAATGTATATAATACTTGATAAATATATTAACGTAAAAGTTTTTTTTTACTGAATAATCAAATTTAATGGAATAAAATTTAATAAACCAATTTTTCAAAATTTCAAACCAAACGTATTTTTTAGTTTTCTGTTTTGAAAAATAATATTTTAAAATAACAATTCAAACGCGTTTTAGAAATTGTAAAACAGATCATCAAAATAAAAAGCAGAAAATGAATTCAAAACTCAAAACTGAAAATCAAAATACAAACCAAACAAACTCTTAAGATTTTCAAGAGTGTCTATCCTAATTTTTGTCTTGATTCGAGATTATTTTTAGAGTGGAATATTGAATCTTTTTTTTTTCCAACCTTTTAACCCTTTTTGTTGTATTAATTGCCCTTTTTATAGACAATTTTTAGGGACGTTCGATCATTATTGTGAGTGGAAACACTCAATTATTACGTTGAAAGTCATAATTAAGTCCAAGTTTCAATATTTTGGTTGAGCTTGTGCTTTTATGATACTTGTCATATAATTTGTTACGTACAATATGAGTTTGCACGAAAGATTATAATAATTTGATTGTATTAGAATGCATACTAAAAATAATGCCTATGTTCGAGGTTGAGCCGAGGTCTTTGTTTCTGTTGTTTGGATGAGGCTTCCAATTTTCCTTAATCAAAGTGTTAAGGTTTAACACGTATATGCTAGATGGTGCTTTGGTGGGTGAGACATTTTATGCTTTGGCTGGGCCTCAACGACCTTGATGCAAATGATAGTAGACATACTTGTATGTATTGTGGATCTTAGGTATGATGTTGAGCTGTTGTGGCTAAGCAATTGGGCCCTTTGGGGATGACATGGAGCTCTCAAGGATAATAATTATTTCAACACAAAACAAATAGGTTTGACAACGATAAAATATCTCGCCTTTGTGGGTGGATTATTCGGTTATCGCAGAATCAGGACGACGATGGAGAACATGGTTCATACACCCTTTTTAGTTTTTATATTTTAAATTTAAATCATATCCAAAATTATTAAACAAGTAAATTAAGCTCTTATTTGAGACCCATTTTTTTGGGGAATATATGTTTGCAATAGTGATTTTTTGAAAAATGTATAGTTAAAAATGAGGAAATTTTTTTGAATTTACGTGTAAAATTATTTTATGAGTTAATGTATGATTAAAAATGAGTTAAGAAAAATGAATTTCGAGAAAATAGGGTCAAACAAGGGTTGAATCTGAGAAATGATGAAGTCTTAAGTTCCACCATGCCTACTGAAATTCTTGGTAGGGTGGGAGATGGGAAGGGTATGCTCCTTGCTACAATGATCGACTTGTGGTACAACTAATAGCTTCACTTCGGATAAGTCTTTCTTCGATTCAAGTAGCTATCATAGGTTGTGCCTTGGCAATTCAAGCCAAGAATATGTGAGAGCAAGCTTAAGCATAGAAATCGGATAGGCTATTCTGGAGTTGAGGGGCCAAATAAAATGTCTCCACTTGCAAGGTTGTTAAGATCATATTTTGGGATTGACTCAATGAAGGGGTTTCCGGATGGAATTGTAATTTTGGATTGATGATCAACGAAGGGGAGCTTGTAGAGAGAATTTGGGAAACTAAGTAATAAGCACAAATCAATGCACATGGAAGTGTGCCCTACTTTTGCCTAAGAGATTGATTTCAATTAACAATTGATAGCTTATAAGTACGTTACACTGTACCAAGTTATGAGGTGCATGTGGTGATGATCACCTCAGGAATTGTGTTAGCGCCCTTTATCAGCATTATAGAACCCGCCAACATTCATGAAGATGAGAGTCAATCGGTCCTCCACTAGCTTGAAAATGCACGAGACGGGAAGTTTAATGTGGGATAGAGATAAGTCATGTAAGGTTAAAAAAGAAGACAATCTAATCTCAATTTACCAGATTGTCTCTTGGTTACCTATCAACACATCAAGTCCATTTCGTGTTACTTTCCTATTTAGTTCCACAAAGTCACACCTGACTTCTACTAGGATATAGATTTCGAGCAAATTGCCCTGTTTGATGGCCATTATTTTGAGAAAATTGAGTTTTGAAATAGTGATTTTTTGGAGAATATATGATTGAAAAGTTATAAAAAAATTGAATTTATGTGAATGTTTTATTGTGTGAATGTGTAGTTAAAAATGAGTATGAAAAATAAAAAAGTTCTAATTTAAAGAGAGTCAAACAAGAGGCTCAATTTTATTTATTTAACAAGCATGTCTTTGCTTTATCTGTGTGAAATTTAGCATACCTTGACAACATTAGCCCCTGATTTGACAACTATTTTTCAAAACTCTTTCATATTCATTTTTAACCACACATTCAAGTAATAAAAAATTATGTACATAAACTCAATTTTTTTAGCCACATATTCTCGAAAAAATCATTATTCAAAACATTAAATTCCCTCAATCTCTCTTTATAATGACTAGGGGCTAAATAAAATTAAAAAAGAAAATAACGGGACAAAATTTATCAACTCTTCTACTAAATCTTGTTTAGTTCAACACAGAGCCAGAGCCAGCACCTGGCGAGGGGGCGCGGCCATCCGTGCTAGCTCCGCCATAACCTACAGTTGTTGTCGATAGTCGCGGCCATGGACAAAGCTTGAAGGTTGAAACTTAGGTCCACTGGTGCAGCCGGCTAGGAGAAATATGGAAGTGGAAGATGAACAAAAGTTGGACTTGGGAATTGGGCCATTTTTTTAAACGGTGGGTTTTTCTTTAAATAAAAATGAAAAATAGGCTCAATTACTATATATGAAGATGCACTTGCCCTTATTCATGCACATACTAGACTGGAAGCAATTCCATCACGCTGCCGCCCTATTCGTCGCTGCCGTCCATCACGCTGAGCCACCGGCAACTATCGTACTACGCCACCACTGCATCGCTAGTAACTGATTTCCACTTATGGCGGCGTAACGTGAGCGGTTAGCCTCCTGCTTCTTTTCATTTTATTTCTTATTTTTTGGTTCTTCTTATTTTAGTTCTTTTTTTTTTATTTATTACTTACGAAATTATGAGTTATCATCTAAATTAATCAATTATGATTTATGAATTCATGTTTAATGAATGTTACTATGTGTGAGCCCGTGACTCGGAGCAATCTATTAGTATTTATGAAAGTTGGGATTTTTGTGAATTTGAGAATATGTGATATCATGTGTGTGGACTATGGACCGTGAATATTGGGGATTTTATACGATTTTCTTTTGTAGGTGTATTTATATATTAATTGAAGAATTTTTAATATTATCTAATTAAATATTAATAAACGACCTCAAGATTGTGTGTTGATGGTCCACGGTCAATGACCACCTTAGTTGGCTTCAATTTCTGAATTTGTCACTGGTTCAACATGTTGTGATTTTATGTTTAGGCTAAATATCTAGTTTGAAAAGGCCGTTAATTTTAGGAAAATTTGCAACAGCAGTCCCTAACCTTTTCAATTTTTACAAATTTTACCCTAACCTTCATTTCAAGCAAGCGAATGTCTATAACCTTTTATAAATATGCAACTAATATCCAAATGGATGGAACCGTTAGTTGACAAATAAGTCAAAATTTGATTAATTTTGTCCAAATTAAAAGGAGTAAAATGGTACTTTGCATTTTCCTCATATTAAATATGTTAAAAAATTAAATTAAATTAAAAATCCAAAAAATAAATATAAAAATAAAAATATAACCCCACTCTATTCCGCCCCACTCCACTCCTCAAAATCGAAATCTGATGGGGTTTCTTCTTCTCCGGTGAGACTTATCCAAAATCGCTGCCCCATCGCCTTTGACCTACACCACTACCGCTACTGCCACCACAACTCCCACTCGCCACTACCCACGCCGACCACCGTTAATATGAAACCATAAATCAAATTCATCTCTATCAAACCCTTATATCAAATCCCATCCTACCCAAAGATCAAGATTTGAAATCCCAAAAGCTGCATCAATTGTTTGTCTCTTTTTCTTTTTGTTGAATATCATCATTAGATTGGACTCATAGATTGTGTGAGTCGACCGGTGATAGTCCTGGACGGTGGGTATGATCGGAGGATGAGTTTTCGACAATTTTTGAATTCGCGATTTGGGGATTTTTGGTGGTTATTTCGGCGACATTTGATGGAGTTAGGACTAGTAGTTGGGTCGGATGTGTAGAAGGGAATAAGGGCTTTCCGATAATGTGTAGATCCAACGGTTTGGGTGATGGTGCCGACGACGGAGATGCTGATTTTTGCAGATTCGTTGCTTTTAATTTTTTATTTGGGTTCCATTTGGCAGTGGGGAAGATAGTAGTGGAGGTGGCGGTGGTGGATTTGGTGGCGACAGTTTGGTTTTGGGTAAGGTTTGGGGGTGGGCGTGAATGGGTGTCAGGGTAGAATATAACCGGTGGTGGTGTCGGTCGGTATTGGTGATTGATTTTCAGCTATGGGGTATAGGCTGGGGTCAAGAAGAAACCATTTTTTCCTTTGATTATTTATTTATTTTATTTTATTTTATGCGATAATTTTAAAATTACTATTTTGCCCATTTTAGTTTAGTCAGAAATAATCAAATTTTAAATTTCTGGGTCAACTAACGGTCGAATGGACATTTTCCATCCATTTGGACTCCAGTTGCATATTTATGAAAAGTTAGGAACATTTGATAATACAAAATGAAGGTTAGGGTAAAGTTTACAAAAATTGAAAAGATTAGGGATCGGTGACACAATTTTCTCTTAATTTATATCAAACTAATATAACGATATGAAGTAATTATTATCCTTAAAATTGTCAAACAAAACCTCCATGTCCGTCAGTTCCGTGTTCCCTTGTTCAACAACTGCTTCTACAAATGGAACATTAGCAATAATATTTATCTCCAATCAAACAGTTTAAATTCCACGTGGCTTCGTAGGATTGGCTAATTAGGTGTATATTAGATTGGGTTTGTATTTGCTTTATTGGATGTATCTGTTCTCTGTTTTACCCAAAAAAATGATTTGTCCAATTTTAGGTGTTTGAGAGAGAAATAGAAAATCCGAGTTAATCACGCTCGTTTTTGACAAATTTTATCAACTTATCAAAATTTTAAACAACTATGGATGCCCATCAAAATATACACAACTCAAGCTCAAATTTTCTAATAAATCATAATGCATCATTCAACAACGAAGCCGTGGATTCCCGTTTCCACGTCACCTAAATTGTTGCTAAATATTAATAATAATACTATATAATATCATTTATTGAATATAGATTACTTTTAAAAGTAGTTGTAGAATAATAAAAATCTGAGGTAAAACCACAACATTACGAAAACGAAATTTTACACCTATAAATAATTTATCATAATATTTAACGAAATAAATGACATTAATTAAAAAGCCATTAGCATATACGCATACCATTCCTCAACCACAAAAAAAAAAAAAATAAATAAATAATGAAAAAAAAATGACATTTGCAGCACGAAAATGAAATTAGTAAATTGATTAAGCTCACGTTTGGACTCCATTAAATTATAATATATTTTTCTCTCTTCTTATTAACTACACATTATCTAATAAAATAGTATTACACGTAAATTTTAAAACTTTTCTTTCTTTTTAACTACACTCTTTCCAAAATATTATTATTTCTCTCATTATAATATGGAATAATAGGAGTCAAACATGTGCTAAATTTTGTAAGTGAAAAATAATAATTCTTAGGGTTGCTCAAAGCCTTCATGGTGACCGTAGTCCGGATAATGCTTTTTCCTCATTTGATATTGCGATGGTTAATTGCGGTTCTTATTGTTTCATTCTTCGAAATGGGAATTGAGTTGTCCACAAGATAGTCTCTATAGCTATCTCTGCTCCAATAGACTTACATTGGATCGACTATATTCTCCGCATTTTATCGTCGCTAATCATAGGGAATTTATGTTAATGATTTTTTTTCTTATAAAAGAAAAGAAAAGAGAAAATTAGACTAAATCATGTCTTTTAGTTCATTCTTACAAATCATGTAATATATATTCTTCACATATTAGTACTTGAATTTTGTTATGTGTACATAGCAATGTACACATGGATGTCTATAATGGACAAATGACACCCCCTGTACACGTAGCAAAATTCTTAGTATTTATCATGAAAGATAATTAATTTAAATTTATTATTAATATTTCAATTAATATTTTCATGAATCCCACTAAATGGGGTAAGATCATCTGAAAATTATTATTTAAAATTCCAGTCCCTCTAAATTCTTTATTGCGACGTCATTGCCTGCTTGACCTCTATTTTTTGTGTAGAATACATTTTGGAATAGTAGATTGATGGAGAATGTATGGTTAAAAATGAAGAAAAAGTTTTTTGATTGCGTGTAATATTATTTTATGGAAAAATGTGTAATTGAAAAGAAGAGAGAGAAAAATGTATTTCGAAAATAATAGGGATCAAACAAGGGCTAAGAATATCTTCCCATTTCAATTTTCCGAGTCATGTGTTATACATTAATCCACCTAATTTAATTTACATTGTATTCACCTCGAGGAAGATATATATGTCACATTTCAATATTTTATGTTTATTAGTCAGATAATGTTGATCACTTATGAATCACTATCGAGGACAAGACAAATACCAAGGCAGTCTTGTTGAAACTTTTCCATGAAACTTAAACTTTATAAATTCACCAAAATCTTCATGTCAAATCAACAAGAAATTAATTAACGCAGAATATACCTTGATCCATTGATTTGTAACTTGAATAATGAATCTTGAATCTTGATCTTTTGTTTTTCAATTTAATTGCTCCAAATCTTGTTCTTGGTTCTTGATTGTGGGTTCATGGATCTTCATCTTTAATATGCTTTATTTTTTATTCTTGTATTGATGTAATGACACAAAGAATGAGAAATTTACATATGAATTGGGGACCATAACCCTATATATAGTTTCCATATGTATTTGACTCATCGTTAAATACAAACTTTAATGGATCTGGTCTCTATACATATAATTCGGCTAACACTTTATTTAGATGTCCAAAACCCAATTACTTAATTATTTATTAGATCACTTCNAACACGTAGAGACTAAATAGATTAATTCAAATAGTAAGTACAAATATAAAATATATAAATAAAAGGGAGAGATGATGCAAACGATATTGTTATGGAGGTTCGATCCCAAACACGATCTACGTCCCCCGTTACCGAGCTTTCCGTCACGAGCAAGACCTTTTTACTATATTGATTGACTTATGGTGCAATCCAACCCTTTACAAATCTTCTGGTAACTTATAAATAAGGAGCACCTATCTTTATACAATGTCGAGCTTTTCGGGACCTCAATACGACCCACACTTCAAAATGAATTTATAAGTGTAATCTTCTCTTTTTAGTGAGCAATGAATACAAAATTACGTACAAGAAGAGAGATATGGAAACA
>CAIGRP010048647.1:0-15109 GCA_903798385.1 Fraxinus cuspidata
AACATATATCCTTAATTTTGAAATAATGTTTACTAAAAACCTGATTTATGTACTATTCCCTTTACTTGTTATAGATATATTTTTAAAGATTGTAGTTTAAAAGTCAGGTACAAGATTTACTTATTCATAAATTAGATAATAATTCAACTATTATTAATAATAATATAAATTAAATTAATCTACACATTCGCCGCACCCCACCCCACCCCTTCATCTCAATTTTTATTTTAGCTCATGTTTAGTACACATTCTTTCAAAATACATTTTTTTTTCAAATTTCATTTTCAACCACACATTTTCAATAAAATAATATTTTTATCACATCAATAATTTTTCTTTACTTTTTAATCACATATTTCACATCATGTCACTATTTAAAATACATTTTTTAATCAATAATATCCTTCAAGCACACTTTAAATCGTAATTCATTTATCTCTCTCTCTCTCTCCCCCCTGCGTCTTCTCCGATGACTTTTCTCAAGCGTCACGCCCGTGATCAATCATCGCCGGAGAAACCAAACCCCTCATATTCGACTTCGGATGCAGCTTGAAAGGAGGGAGAGTAGTATAATCAGATTTGGGGGTTCGGGGTCAGATGATGATGATCCATAATCTCAAACTAGGGTGAACGAGGAAAGCTGTCTTTAAGGATATTCTTGTGGTGGAGAGAGATGTAGATTCGAACAAAAGCTCTACCAACAAAAAACCACACTACACGCATATATACTTCTCTCTTTCAGCTGATGGTAGTCACTTCAGATGTCGCACTGCAATTATCACTTCAAATTGTGGTGGTGTTCGCTTGGCGTTGCCTACCTAAGAGAAATTATGTTTAGGTGTTATTGGTGTTGTGGTGGTGGTGACGGTAGTGGTGGTGGATTTTTGGTGTTGGTGTGTTGGTGTTATCATGGTGGTGGCGACGTCGATGATGTTGGGGGTGGGGAGCGTTTCTGGCCAGTTATTTTGGTTGATTATGACCAATACATAATATGTGACTTAAAAATGTGATTGTAATTAACTATTTATTAAGCCGTGATAGATAAATAACTTATAACTAGTTAATTTAATAATTTGTGGCTGTGAAATAAATTATGACTTATAAAATTTGTAATTTGTGATCGATAAATAAATTGTGATATGATAAATTTTTTGATTTGTGACCTATAAAACTTGTGGTTTGTGATCAATAAATAAATAGTGACTTATAAATTTTTGATTTATAATCGACGAATAAATTGTGACTTATAATTTTTTTATTTGTGATTGTGAAATAATCCGTGACCTATAATTTTTTATTTGTGATCGAGAAATAATTTGTGACTAATTAGTTCATTAAATTGCGACCAAATTGTATATAATTGTGACTTTAATATATTTAATTAATAAAATAAATTTTTAATTAATTATTTTATAAATAAAATTTAATAATATCTGCTTTTAAAAATTTTAAAACTTGTTTTCTTAATTTTGAAATGGGTCATAGTTAACCTCCAAATGGAAATATGTAAAATATCTATCAAACGTATACTCCAATCACGTTCACCAATCACCATATCAAAAATTTTGAACCCATTAACCATGTTTGTTGTTTTGAAATTCATACCAAATTGGCACGAGTTCGTGCAAAAATTTGATTTTGTAACACAGTTCTTTAAAAATGTAGAATATCTATCTATTTAGGTAAAACATTACAAAAATTAATAATATAATAAAATATTGCAAGTGTATAATCAAATAAAACTAATATGTAAAAAAAAGTAAAATTAATCATTGCAACAAATCCGAAAATCAAGAATAAATTCGAATAATTTAAAATGTAACTATCGTCTAAGCAATCTTAAAAAAAGGCCAATGTCCCTTTATATTGTTTAGCATTGTCAATCAATAGAGGGGTGGGATGTTTTGCTTTGTCACAAAGGCATCGTTGATGGTGAAATCTTAGCTCGGTTTGATGAAAACTCTCCATCTTCTGTGGCTGATAATGTGACGGGATACCAAATGCAGCAGTTGGATGATCATCACGAGTGAAAACCAAGTAAAATAACAGTGCAAAAGGCTGCCGACGCGACATGTTTCACGTGTTAGATTGAATATTACTGTGCGTGGTCAACATTATTTTGTCAATAATTTTGAAATTATTTTGAATTGGACTCTTTCAAATCTACCATTGAGCCATTGTTCGAGCCACCTTAATTTTTTATTCTCATTCTTCTATTAAATTTCAATTACACTTCTTCGATAGAATAATAATTTCCTTCACATTAATAATTTTTCTTTATTTTTCAACCACATATTCCCCATCACATCAAACAAAAAAATGTCTTCTTGAAAAAAAAAATGCACCAAACAGGGGTCGAAATAACATTCCCTCATACTTAACATTTTACAATATACGAATGTTACACTTAGCCACTGTTTGTGTAAAATTACAAATTGTTAACACATTCATAACTACTATATATTTGTTGTACACACATTTCGTGGGATTCACCATTATTCTCTTAAAAAAATTATTAATTATTTTACACGAATGAAGACTTGTTAAAAATTGTATACTTTGACTAGAGGGTCAAGTCGACTACTAACCACGTGACCGGAAGCCCAATAAACTAATCAACAGCTTTTCTTTCGATCGAGTTGAATGCGAAATCTACTTGCTTTTCTTCTCTATATTCCATTTGTTTTGAATGGGAAAGATTTGTTAGCAGTTCATTGGTGAAAAAACGTGGTTGCTCGATGATGTCTTGTGCTGGTTAAAAGAATTGGTCACAGTGTGTTTATTCTTTTTGGAGTATTAGCCTATTAGGAGGCAAACTAATGTCAAATGAAATACCATGTCATTTTTCGATTATTCGCTTATTATTTTATCAATATTTTTGGACATAATCTTCCTTTAGCGCTAAGGGCTTACACATCTAGATGTTAAATTGAAGGACAAATCAAGTACATTTTAATGTTTAGAAACTTATTCCTAGAAGGTATAAAGTTCGGAACCAACTAGGCTTTCCATGCAATCTTCATCCTAAACGTGTCATGGACCTATTTGGCGTGATTCTTGGGTAGTCACAAGGAGCTTTAGAAATCCAAAAGTTACTTTTGCATTCGTTTAGTTAATTTTGTGAAAACGATTTTTCTATTTATAAGAGCTTTTAAAGGAATCTGGTTCAATTTAATTTCTTTTAAAGTACTTTCGGAATATGAAACTCTTTTATAAATTAATTTTCGAACAAAAGTTAAGGTAATTTTTATATAAAACTCTTTTACAAAAATAAAAAATAATGCTAAGTATGCCCTATATTTTTTAGCCAAGTATTAAATAAAATGAATTAATTTTCCATATTAGCAAAATGAGAAAAAAGGCATTTTTTTTCTACCATTAAGTTGCTGCTTGAGCACCACTCCGTGATGGAATTGTGTGTGGAATAGTGATTTTTTGAAGATTGTGTTATTAAAAAAAATAGAAAAAAGTTTTAAATTTACTTGTAAGCCCTGTTTAATGGTCGTTATAAAGAAAAAAATTGGGAAAATGATGTTTTTAATAATTATTTTTTGTAGAATATATGGTTAAAAAATAGAGAAAAGTTTGAATTTACATATAGAATGATTTTTTTTTATAAATGTATCGTTGAAAATGAGTATGAAAAAGCTAAAGAGTTTTGTTTTTAATATGAGTCAAACCGGGGCTAAAATCATTTTTATGGGAATATGCGTAGTTGAAAAGGAATTTTGAAAAAAATATGAAGATCAACCAGCCATGTACTAATTTTTTATTTTGAAAAAGGTAACAACTTTTTTCACTCTTTTTGTGAAGTGACACCACAATTAGAAGACGAGCAATTCCATTCATCACAACTAATGTTAACCGTCAATGTTAGATGAGAAGTACATATAATTAAGCCCTTATTTGATCTCAATTTTTTTAAAAATATTTTTTTCTTATTCTTTTCAACCACATATTATTCAATAAAATAATATTATACACATTCCAAAAGCTTTGCTTTTATTTTTAACAAAACAATTTTCATTAATCTACTATTCCAAAATGCATTTTACAAAAAAAAAAAAATGAAGCTCAAACATACCCTAAGCCCCTGTTTGGTAGTACATCTTAAAATTTTCATTTTCATTCTTCTACTTAATTTCAACCACACATTTTTCAATAAAATAATATTTTACATCACATTAATAACTTTTCATTCTTTTTCAACCATACATTTTCTATCAATCTACTATTTCAGAATACATTTTTCTAAAATAATGTGGCTCAAACACACAGTAAATGATATATTTATTTAAATACAAAGTTATATAACTTATTTAATTCCAATTTGATGGCCATTACAAGAGAAATTGGAAAAAATAATGTTTTGAATAATGATTTTTTTGAAATGTATGATTAAAAAGTAGAAAATAATTGAATTTACATATAAAATATTTTATTGTGTAAATATATAGTTAAAAATGAGTGAAAACAATAAATAATTTTGAAATAAAAGAGTCGAACAAGGAATACATAAAATGTAGCTACCAAAACTATTGCCAGATATATCATTATTCTAGATGATTAATGAATGCAAAACATCTAGATCAGCCAATTATGACATGCCATGTACCCAATCCTACAGAAACTACCTACTCCACATCACACACAATCAAAACCCAATTTCAAAATATTTCACCTTCCCTCCTCCCACCCCCCATATATTGCCCTTCCCCCTTTACTCTACCTTCACTTCACTCCACCCATACAACACAACCCTACACCACAAAAACACATACTCAAAAATGCGTGAAATCCTGCACATTCAGGGTGGCCAGTGCGGCAACCAAATCGGTGCCAAGTTCTGGGAAGTAGTATGCGCTGAACACGGTATCGACCCCACTGGTCGGTACCAGGGAGACTCAGATCTGCAACTGGAGCGGGTCAATGTCTACTACAACGAGGCTAGCTGCGGCCGGTTTGTTCCCCGTGCCGTGCTCATGGATCTTGAACCTGGTGTTATGGACAGCATCAGATCCGGCCCAGTTGGCCAGATCTTCCGGCCGGATAACTTCGTCTTTGGACAGTCCGGTGCTGGAAATAACTGGGCTAAAGGGCATTATACTGAGGGCGCCGAGCTCATTGATTCGGTTCTTGATGTTGTGAGAAAGGAGGCTGAGAACTGTGACTGCCTCCAAGGTGAAGTTACCTTTTTGTCCTTCCATTTGCCATGTTTATATACTGATATGCTATATGTTGGATCTCGGAAGTTATTATTATTATTTTTTACAATATTCTTGTTCATTTACATTATTTGCTTGGTATTTGGGGAAATCAGGCTTTGTGTGCATTTATGAAGCGTTATCATGAACCTTTGCTACGATTTGTGGATCTGTAAAATTTATGTCTAGATCTGATTCATGGATCTAATTTGGGAGAGACTCCTTTGAGCTTTGTATTGTCTTTGAGCCGTTTTAATGGATCTCTGTAAAAGGCTTGTTCTTTGGGAATATTTTTGTCCAAACGTTGATCTCACGGACCATAAACGTCATGTGCAGCGTACACACTCATGAAGTGATGCATAAGCATAAACACGCCACGGAATGTGGTTAACTTGGTTTAGCAAGCATTTCGCCCAATCTCGCATTCTGTTGTTCAATGATTCCATTGTTATTATATGTTGTGTTTAACGATTCTTTGAGAAGGTCTAATAGTAATTGTACAGAGATAAGCATGCATGCTTGTATGTATATTTAAGCAAAAATGAAGCATGTTACAAGTTTGCAATTGTGAAGTACTATTAATAGTAACAGTGTATCAAAGAAATTTTATATGGCATCAAATCCAGGCAAAAATGGAGTAAGATACAAGTTTGGTGACACATTGGCTTCATAATTACATTTCGCTAGTGAAAAAAGAGTATGTTGTACTCGTAGGGATTTTAAATGGGAAAATTTGCGCCTTGTCCAGATGCAAAAGAGTTGTGCAAATAAATTGTGTGTACTTGTGGGCGCGCTTCTTTAGTTTTGTTATGTTTGTGGCACATGATTGTTAAATTTCTTACCGCTTATTGAAATGATTTTGCCTGCTCTGCTCTGCACAAAACAATATTGGCCTATTGGATGTTTGATGTGTAGAAGTTCTATTTCTACTGCAGTACAGCTTAATACTGGTTTGTTTGATGAATTGTATTGTATTCTCCAGGATTTCAAGTATGTCACTCGTTGGGGGGTGGCACTGGGTCAGGGATGGGGACCCTCTTGATATCCAAGATAAGGGAAGAATACCCAGATCGAATGATGCTTACATTCTCAGTGTTTCCATCTCCAAAAGTGTCTGACACAGTTGTAGAGCCGTATAATGCAACTCTGTCAGTACACCAGCTTGTTGAGAATGCTGATGAGTGTATGGTTCTGGATAATGAGGCCCTCTATGATATTTGCTTCCGCACACTGAAGCTCACTACTCCCAGTTGTAAGTCTCTGTTCCCCTTTATTTGTGGCATTTTAGATGTATTTTGTTCTTTGGAATATATCAATGTGAAAAGTTTTTGTCCATGCATTATTGCATTGACTGTATTGTTTATTTAAATTAGACTATGTCAGGGCTGTAAAATTCTTTTGGGCTGCCTTGGATTTGTCATATCTAGCATGCTTACCCAGTGTATATTTTAGTTGCACTGTTTCATTCTACCAAACAAATGAGTTTGAGGTCCAATGTTGGCAGAATATGCATAATATTTAAGACAGTTTGAATTCTATTATCAAAGTTCCATTACTGCATTATAATTAATTTGCAATATTTGGAGAACTGAATCTTTCTAGGTCTCTTTTCAGAAATCGTTTCAAGTTTAAGAGTCTGTTCAGAGATGGTACAAAACAATGTTTTTCTGAATCGAGTGGTCTCTGAACATTTGTAGAAAGAGCTAAATGCCATTGTGCTTTTTATTCTTAGAAAGGACTCTGCCTATGCCAATCCCTCTTTTTTGTGAGAATAAATATTGATGAATGCTATTGGAGATATGAAAGATGAAGTTATTTCTAATGTCTAATCACATTGTTTTTCTTCAGTTGGAGACTTGAACCACTTGATATCTGCCACAATGAGTGGAGTCACTTGCTGCCTTCGCTTCCCTGGGCAGCTGAATTCAGACCTTCGAAAGTTGGCTGTCAATCTTATCCCATTCCCGCGACTCCATTTCTTCATGGTTGGTTTTGCACCACTCACATCTCGTGGGTCACAGCAATACCGTTCCCTCACTGTCCCGGAACTCACCCAACAAATGTGGGATGCTAAGAACATGATGTGTGCTGCTGATCCTAGACATGGCCGATACCTCACGGCATCAGCTGTGTTCCGTGGCAAGATGAGCACAAAGGAGGTTGATGAGCAGATGATCAATGTACAAAACAAGAACTCATCTTACTTTGTTGAGTGGATTCCAAACAACGTGAAGTCTACTGTTTGTGACATCCCGCCCACTGGCCTGAAGATGGCTTCAACTTTTATTGGTAACTCTACATCAATCCAAGAGATGTTCAGGAGGGTCAGCGAACAGTTTACTGCCATGTTTCGAAGGAAGGCTTTCCTGCATTGGTACACTGGAGAAGGTATGGACGAGATGGAGTTCACTGAAGCCGAGAGCAACATGAATGATTTAGTTGCTGAGTACCAGCAATATCAGGATGCCACTGCTGATGAGGAGTATGATGATGAGGATGAGTATCAAGATGACGAGCCTAACTAAAAACCAAGATTTGCTTTTGTTGTACGTGTTTCGTTACTTAAGATATTGCAAAACAGGGTAGGTTATGTGTGTTACTTTGCCATGTCGTACGGTGTTATTGCTTGGTTTTGTTACCAAAATATACTTTGGTGGATTGTTATGTGAAATTAGTATGTGTTGCTTTACTTGAAGTTTATGCTATTACCAGTTGATTGAATTCTTTGCATAGATAAATGGTTAAACCAACAGTCTGAAGTCCAAATGACGAAGAAACATAATGGCGTAGCAATGCACAAGAACATGCAAGTTAAAAATCTACCTCTCCGATTGATGCATTCATATTTACCTGGTCACAAAATTAAACATTGCTGAATTTGACTACATAAATGAGAACTAACAAGATATCTCTAACATTCAGATTGAGTACGAAACACGATGGCTTGGAGGACGTGGGAGACGGACAGTGTTAGAGTCCATCCGGACTATAATTCATATTTCCTAGGCCTATCCAAGTCGTACACAGATAATCCACTCGTACTTATATTGCGTGATAAGTGAGTTTACGATGTCTGTCAATGGAGCCCATGTACATGCTATCATGTCTTCAAATTTGAGTTCGCTTCTCTATATTTTAAATGTCACGTCGTATTGGCTATGCCTTGTTTGATCTCCATTTTTTTTAGATAAACCTTTGTGATTCATGCGTGGTCATTGGCTGTCTAGTTGAACCAGATCTGTACCTAGCAATGTTGAAGACAATTTTCAAATAAATGAATGTCACCTCTTTAACAATTCAAGCTTTTAGACGAAGAGATTCAACGTGGTACTAGAACAATCAAAGGTCCTAAGTCAAGTCTCAAAAATGTGCATGTTTCAAGCCTTAGTGAAAATATGAAGCCTGCAAGTATGGTTGTGTTGAAGACATAATTTAAACAAACAAATTTGTCCATTTTATTACAGTTCAAGGTTTTAGATCAAGCGATTCATTTGGGAATTTGACCTTTTTTTCCCCTACTTTGGTCTTCCACATTGTTTTCGCTTTTCTTTTGTTTCGTTTGGTCTTCTAGGTTGTTTTTGCTTTTCTATTGTTTCGCTTTCCTAAACTAAATATCTACTTGGAATCACTGCCTACACAATGCTGGATGGGATTTTTACCTAATACGACCGTGATATCTCTTCCGTTCTTGTAGTTTCTTTTCCGGTGGTACTTATGCTGCTACAAATCTATCGAATAGAAGTATTTGTAGTGAAGATTACGTACTCTTGGAAGATTTTTCAGTTGTCTAATAATTGTTAGAATACGTGTTTAGGACCGCTGATATGGAGTTATAAATGTTGTTTAGTGGACTATTTCAAAGTTGTTCTTTTTTTTTTTTGTTGGTTACTTTTGTTATTCATGTTTGTGATCATGGCGTAGCCTTAGGACCATGATTTTGTAGGTTGTTAATAATCAAGCTTTAAATTGTAATGTTTCTGACGTTAACTATGTAATTTCAATTTTCTTTGCTTCAAAATACGTTGTTCTCAATTTCATTTGCTTTTGCTGTAGCAATACTTCTAAAAACACAGGAAATCTTTGTTTTTCTTTTCTCACTCTAAATAGAACCACAATTGGTATCGGTGCTCGCTTCTTAAGGGATTTGTGTGTGAGTTTAACGCGTCATGGAAGCCAAAGCCAGTTTCTTCTCAATTGCTCTGTCGGTGTTTAATGGAGACAACTACCAGATTTGGGCAGTACACATAGAGACATATTTGTATGCTTTGGGTAGTTGGGAAGCAGTGGAAGAAGATTATGAAATCCCTGCACTTCTGAACAATCTCATCATGGCACAGATCAAAGCGCAGAAAGAAAAGAAGACAAAGAAATCAAAGGCAAAGGCCTGTTTATTTGCTGCAGTCTCATCCACCATCTTCACTCATATCACGTCTCTGAAATCAGCAAAGGAGATATGGGACTATCTCAAGACTGAATATGAAGGAGATGAAAGGATCCGAGAGATGCAAGTGCTAAACCTGATACGTGACTTTTAGTTGCAAAAGATGAAGAAGACTGAATCCCTCAAAGAGTATTCTGACAAGTTGCTTAACATTGCAAGTCGAGTCAAACTACACAGCTCGTCTCTACCAGAATAAAGGATTGTTGAAAAAATCCTTGGAATGATGCCTAAAAAATTTGAGGCCACAATTACATTCTTAGAGAACACTGAGGATATGTCAAAAATAACTCTGGCAGAGCTGTTGAATGCATTACTAGCACATGAGCAAAGGAGCTATGAGGCAAGAAGATGATGTTAAGGGAGCCTTATATGTTAAGCATCAAGAGAATGCAAGAAACAACAAGAAAAAAAGGGCAAAATGCATCAAGGCTCAAATGGAGAATCACTACCAACAATAATAGGAGTAAAGCTGGAAACAAAAAGGGATCTCATCCTCCATGCCAACATTGTGGTGGAAAATCTCACCCACATTTTTAATGCTAGAGAAGACCATACGCCAAATGCACCAAATGTAACCAGATGGGGCATGAAGCTGTAATCTATAAAAACAAAAGTCAATAACTTGGTGAAGAGGCACACATTGCTTATCAAGAGGATGATGATCAACTATTCATGGCTACATGTTTCTCTAGCATCAAACCAAGTGAGAATTGGCTTATTGATAGTGGTTGCACTAACCACATGACACATGAAAATGAGCTATTCAGGGAACTAAGGAGCACAAACACGTCGAAGGTTCGAATTGGAAATGATGAATACATAACTGTGGAAGGAAAATGAACAGTTATAATTTCTAGCTGTCTAGGTACAAAGTTCATTTCTGATGTGTTGTATGTCCTTGAAATTGATCAAAACTTGCTAGTGTTGGACAACTAATTGAAAAAGGTTATAAAATTGTGTTTGAAGACAAAAGTTGCTTGATTAAAGATGCACTTGGCCAAGATATTTTCAAAGTAAGAATGAAAGGAAAAAGCTTTGTTTTAAATCCATTGGAAGATGAGCAAACTGCTTTCCCAATCAAAGAAAATATCACAGAAGTATGGCATAAGAGGCTCGGCACTATCATCATTAGGGACTATTGCAAATGAAATTCAAGATGATGGCAAATGACTTGCCAGAACTTGATCATCACATTCCAAACTGCAAAGCATGTCAGTTTGGAAAACAAAGCAGGAAACCATTTTCCAAAGCAACTTGGAGAGCATCAAAGAAGTTGCAGGCCCACAAAGAACGCCTTCTCTGAAAGGTAGTCTCTATTATGCTGCATTTTTTGATAATTTCACCCGCATGTGTGCTGGATTTTCTTTTTCAAGCACAAGTCAGAGGTGGCTCAAGTCTTCTGGAACTTTAAAGTAAGAGTTGAGAACGAAAGTGGCTGTAGAATTCAAACTCTTAGATGTGGAAACGAATACACATCTTTATCATTCAACCGATATTGTGAGGATGAAGGCATTCAACATCAATTTATCGCTCCATACTCTCCACAACAAAATGGAGTAAGTGAGAGATGGAATAGATTCATATTGGAGATGACACGATGTATGCTACATGAGAAGAACCTACCAAAGCAGTTCTGGGCTGAAGCAGCAAACACTGTTGTTTTTTTTTTTTCTCTTTTTTTTGCAAAACAGGCTTCTCACAAGAGCAGTGAAGGATCAAATACCCTTTGAGGCATGGTATAAGATAAACCATCTCTGAACTTCCTTAAAATATTTGGATGTTCATGCTTCACTCATGTTCTATGGATTAAGAGAGATAAACTAGATAAAAGAGCACTTCCAGGCATCTTCATTGGCTACAGCTCTGTTACAAAAGCTTATAAATTTTTTTAGTTACAAACTATAAAAATTGTTATAAGCATGGACGTGCACTTTATGGCAGACGAAGAGTGGAACAAGGTGATGCAAAGAAGATGGATCCAACCTCAAAAGAGCCAAAGCTCAAGTTTCCTGTTTCAGACACACCAGAACAAAGCATAGGAGACTAGTAGGATGACATGGTAGATTAAATTCCTGTCAAAGGATCAAGACTAATTTATGATGTTTATCAAAGATGCAACATTGCTGTGTATGAACTTGTAGATTATGAAGAAGCCAAGACGAATTAAAATTGGATTGCAGCAATGAAGGAGGAGTTGTTCATAATTGAAAGGAACAAAACGTGGGAATTGGTCGATCGACCCCAAAACAGAAATGTAATTGGAGTCAAGTGGGTGTACGAACCAAGCTTAATGCTGATGGCTCAATCAATAAGCATAAAGCTAGATTAGTGGTCAAAGGGTATGCTCAAATACTTAGTGTGGACTATCATATACCTTCGCACCAGTAGCTAGACTCGATACCATCAGGCTCTTACTCGTCGCAGCACAAAAGAATTGGAAGATATACCGATTAGATGTTAAGTCAGCGTTCTTGAATGGTTTTCTACAAGAGAAGATTTATGTAGAACAGCAGGAAGGCTATGTAAATGAAGGAGAAGAAGACAAGGTCTATTTCTTAAAAATGCACTCTATGGATTGAAACAAGCTCCAAGTTCTTGGTACAACTGAATTGATGAACATTTGTAGAACTTGGGATTTGCTAAAAGCTTATCTGAATCAACATTGTATGTCAAGCACAATGGAGCTGACATTCTTATCATCTCACTATACATGGATGATTTGCTCGTGACAGAAAACAACACAAGTCTCGTGGACAAGTTTAAGCAAGAAATGAGGGAGGTTTTTGAGATAATAGATCTCGGTTTGATGACCTTTCTTCGAATGGAAATTAAACAAAATGAACGTGAAGTTTTCATCTGTCAGAAGAAATATGCCAAGGAGATTTTGAAGAAGTTTAGACTCAAAGAATGCAAGGAAATGAGCACTCCTATGAACTAAAAGGAAAATCTATGTAAAGAAGATAGAACAGACAATATTGATCATGCATATTTCAGAAGTTCGATTGGTTGTTTTATGTATCTCACAGCAACCCGGCCTGATATTTTGAATGCTGTAAGCATTTTGTCTCAGTTTATGCACTGTGCAATCGAATGGCATCTATGTCAAATGCACATGTGATTTTGGCATTAAATTCACGAGGAGTAAAGAGTTCAACCTGGTTGGTTTCTCAAATAGTGATTGGAGAGGTTCCATTAACGAAGAGCACTTCATGCTACTGTTTCACACTTGGTTCTGGTGTTTTCTCATGGGGCTCGAAAAAACAAGAAACTGTAGCTCAATCTACTGTTGAAGCAGAGTTTGCTGCTGCAACAGCTGCTGTTAATCAAGCTTTGTGGCTAAGGAAGATTTTAATCGATCTTAACTTGGAGTAGAAGGAAAGCATGAAGATTCTTGTAGATAATCAAGCTGCTATTGCTATCTCTCATAATCCTATGTTTCATGGGAAGGCTAATCATTTTAACATTAAGTTATTCTTCTTAATGGAAGTACAGAAAGATGGAGTTGTTCTTATTTACTGCAAAACAAAAGATCGGGTTGCAGATATTTTCATCAAGCCACTGCAAGTTAGCAAGTTCGAATTTTTGAGGGCAAAACCTGGTGTTTGCAGCTCCTAAAGCAAGGATGGGTGTTAGAAGACATGTTTAGGACTGCTGATGTGGAGTTATAAATGTTGTTTAGTTGACTATTTCAAAGTTGTTCCCTTTTTTATGTTAGTTATTTTTGTTATTCATATTTGTGATCATGACGTAGTCTTAGGACCATGATTTTAGTGGGTTGTTATTAATCAAGCTTTAAATTGTAATGTTTCTGATGTTAATTATGTAATTTAAGCAGCGATGTCAAATAAGTTCGGGCGGCTCGGGGCTTGGCCTAGAAAAAGCTCGAGCGGGGCCAGCTCTTGGCTCGGTGTCATCGGCTAGAGCTAGAGCTAGCCCAGGCTCGTCACTGGCCCGTATCACGGGCCAACCTGGGCTTTTTTTTTAAGTTTATATTTTTTATATATTAATATTTAGTTATTATTTATAATACGTATAAATTGTACAAATTATAATAATATCATAAAAAATTATAGATTGACGAGCCAGCTCGGCTCGAGCTCGCCAAGGCTCGAGCCGAAAGTTCGGGCTAAGCCTCATTTTTTTGACCGAGCTTTGCTCGGCTCTGCTTGGGCCCAGAAAAGATCAGACCTGTTTTGCTCGAGTTGAGCCCGAGCCTTGAGTTTCAGCTCGTGGCTCGACTCGTTGACATGGCTAAATTTCAGTTTTCTTTGTTTCAAAATAGGTTCTCAATTTCATTAGCTTTTACTGCATCAATACTTTAAAAAACACGGCAAAGCTTTGTTTTTCTTTTCTCGTTCTAAATATAACCACAATAATGGCGGATCTTTCATAATTATTGTTGCAGTTTATGAGGTGGGAACAATGGTCTGTCCAACTGTTTTTGCATGCCACAGTTTATCATAAATCTTGAGTAGTATACTACAGGAAGCCCTTAATGACGTAGTACAAGCACAAATCATTTCACCAGTTTAGCATATAGCTTCATATTTGCAAGCTGCTGCTCTTTTCGCTCTCTTGAGAGAATGAAGCACAAATCGTACTCAAATATTTGAAGAAAAAAGGAAACCAACTTCCTGAAATTAGAAAGATCATGCCATCAATTTTCTCGGAGACAATTGTAAATCACATGTCTCTTAGTCTCAGGACTGAAATTATGAAAGCCTCTTTGATTCTATGAGCAACTTATACAAGAACATTTAGCATCATTTACATCAATGACCAATTGTTTCAACTGAAGGATTCTTTTGCAACATCATTGGGCTGGTAATTTCTCATTTGCTTGGTCGGGCAGTTGTCTAGCCTTTTCGAATTACAGACTCTATGGAATAATTCAATGCCATTTGGTTGGATTGTGTTGATGCATAAAACTGAGGCCCAATTAAATAGTCCAAACACGGGAGGCCAAGTAGGAAATTTGAAGGATGGGCCTAAAAGAGACCATGAAGAGTCCTAGGACAATACCCAGAAATAGAATCATTAGCAGTTTTCCAGCAATTTCTCAAACGACATTACAAAGGAGAACCGTCAAAGAAGTATAAAAACGAAAATAGGACATAGAAGAAAGGATCGAAATCAAAACTCTCAAATAGATAACTATGTAATTTTCATTCATTACTTTTTATTGCCAATTATTTTATAAGTTCATTGTGCTTGTACCCCTTGGAGTCGTTTTGCTTCTTGTAAACCGTGATCTTCAAAATAAAGCACCCCTCATTGGGACTTTGTCTCAAGAGGTTATTGTTCCTTACACAATTATCTGAACCTTCCTTTAATTGTTAGCGAGGCCCGACTCTCCGCGCGAAAATAATTTGGCACGCCCAGTGGGACACTTGATGTTTGAAGATACGAAAAGAGAAGCAAGATGCCTACAAAGAACTCTGATAAGGAGCCTGCCAATGAATAG
>CAIGRP010048653.1:0-13271 GCA_903798385.1 Fraxinus cuspidata
CACATTTTTAAAAATCTCAAAATAGACACTCAAAACACCAAATACAAAATGATTTCAAAATTCAAAACACAAAACTGAAACACAAAGAGAACAGCCTCTAAACGTTTTCATTTGAAAGGGAAAGAAGAGTTTCTAGGTGAGTTCATTTTGTTAGAGCTTTGTTGTTTGCTTTGATATGAATAAAATAATCAATTTTTTATTGTTCAATTGGCTAGAATCTCGCGTTAATAATGTGTTATAAAACTAAAGCGAAAAAAAATAACGATAAAGTCAAAACTGAAGTGTGTATTTCATTATGAAAATGACTAATCAGACTAAATATTCATCAATTATTATCAAATAATTTACAATAGTGTTGTTGTTTTCTTATGTTGCCTTTTATTTTTGTTTTATAAGACACATCAAAATTGGAAATGTGAATGGTGATGGTTGGCTAAAATAAAAAGAAATACTTAAATGGGCATAAGCAAAATTTTAAATTATTATTACTATTTTAGTAATAAAGAAAGAAAAGAGTTACATATTTTAAATTTAGCCGGATCTAAAACTAGAAATGTGCAAGATAAAATTCATCAATTTCTCCCGATAGATATAAGGGGTATGTTTAATACACAATAACATTAAAAAAAATATTTGTATTGAGATCACGAATAACAAAAAATTTATTAAAAAAACTAAAAAGCCAGGATTTACTAGATAATTGAACTAAAGTTTAACGCTTCTAATTAATCACATTGGTGTTTTAGCAGAATTAATCTCGAAGTGTTATTAATTCGATCGGTACTACTTTCAATCTTCGCTCAAAGCCCCTAGTCTGATTTGATACTTTCCAAATTACTATCTATACAACTAAATCAAAAACTAAATCTTAGAACAGAATTTAGGATGCTGGATTAACACGAGAAAAAAGAAATATTCTCTCACGGGAGGCAGTCAGTTTGGTATTCCCAGGCTGCCCATCCCTCTGTCTACTTATAGTCTTATAGACCTAAGATTTTGGTTCTATCTAGAAAACTAACTTGGTCTTTTTTTGCATGTGCAATCCCTAAACTTTCATAACTAGTGCAACTAAATTCATGGCTTTTTTGTAGCTATATAAATTATAAAGGACACAATCGAAACTATACAATTCGAAATCCAATAGCTAACCTCAATCAAGACGACCCACGACTATACAATATAATTATTAGTTTGTGTTGATTTCAGTAAAGATGAGAAATTTCACTTTCAAATTATTTAAAATTACAGAAACAATATAATTTCAATTCTTTACAGTAACATCCTTTTGACTTTCATCTTAATGTCTTATCCTCGTCGGACATCCAATAATTAGATCTTGACTAAAATGACTGTTTTACCCTTTTATTTTTTTAATTTTTTAAAACTCAAGCTCGTATTTTCTCCAAAAGTTTTCTTGTTAATTTAGGCATACTGATATCAAATTTAAAATGTTTAGTAAAAACTCCTTATGAAGATTCATTTGACATTCGAATTGGGTGGCGGTTTCTGAACGCGAATATATGCTCACTACTTGTTCTCAATTTCCAACGTCCCAACTTATTTAACCTTATTAATTGATCTTACTCATTATCACATCAAAGACCATCAACTGCTATTTCGTTATGAATTTAGATAATTCATAAAATAGTTAGGTGGAGTTTAATTATTTGTATAATCATGCAATAGTACACTTCCAAGTTAACTAGTGTTATCACTGCTCTCAAGATTCACTTGTCACGGTCAAGACAAACTGCATATCTTAATTGGTAGAGTAGTTGACTCTGAAATTTTGTTCATTGGTATATGACAAACGATTCTCAATTGAAAATACCACTCGTTCAAAAAGGTGGTATATGTTTGGGTTTCAATTATGATGAATTTGTTGTTGGACTTATTTCCTTTTAAGTTTTAGTGATGGTTGAGCATTTTGTTGAGTTGAACTTTAAAACAAGAAAATACACTTGTCCATAAAAGGCGCGCACCTTAGACGGTCAACATAGAGTTGATCGTCTATTTTCTTTTAATATTTGATTTTCTATTACAAAATGTCAACATTTTTTAAAGAAGTAATGCAATACCTTATATGTTGAATACTTATTTTATAATTTCTCAATGTGAGATTTTTCTTTTAACATGCCTCGTAAGATTGTGTCTCATTTAAGCATATTAATCTTGAAATCTCATGTGCTCGATTTTTAGTCTTGGATGGGTAGAATTTCTTGTTAAAGTTTATTGGATTCTGATATCATATTACAACTTAGAGTCCTATTTTAAAATGTCAAACTTGTAAGATGAGAAATCCAATGCCTTAATGTTGATTATTTATTTTATAATCTTTCAATATATCGTTATGCTTTGCGTATTTGTCGACGATTTATTTTCTTTGAAAACACTAAAATGATTTGGCGAGTTCATCCTAAATGTGCCCCTTTGAGTTCTAATGTAGAAAAAGCCAATTTGTAATAATTTGGTGATTCAACTTATACCAATTGTTATGAATGTTAAAGCCAAGAACATGCGATAAAATGAAAGAATCACATGAGAACACAAGATTTAAAGTGAAAATTCAAATTCGGGAAAAAATCAAGGACAGAGGAGGAAAATTCATTATAATAAATAGTAAGGAATTACATGTATATTATGCGAATCTGGATCACACGAGACTCTCATCCTGATCTCTCTATCATGTGAGTCTATCTTTATATCTCCTTGGATTATTCTTTGAGTAGATCAAATAAATATGTGTTATACACCACATATTTGTAATACAAGAATTTCTAAAATACTAAGAGAATTAATACAAACAAAAGTCTAACACAATGCGGAATTCTATACAATTGGTAAAACCAATAATACAATATTTGGGATAAAAAATGAGTCAAAAGCTACCAAAAATGGAATTAAAATCTTAATTCATCTTGGACTCTTTCAAGATATCTTCAAGTCTACCTCGAACTCCTAATAGTCCTCCAACAATATTTCCAATCAAATACTCAACAAGAATTCGGGTAACACCGAAATTCTAACAACCCTCCAATTTAACTCGAATTCCACTGTAATGAATAAAACTTAACTTTTCAAAAAAAAAAAAATTCCAATAAAATACTCATAATCCACCTCTTCCACCATGCCTCTCCAGGTATACTCAGCAATTATGAACAAAATCCAAACTCTGCTTACCAGCAGAACTACTTTGAACCCCAAACTTGCTTGAATTATCTCGTTTACAACAAACTCTACCTGAGTTATTAAACCTGCTCAAATTACCGTGAGCCACACGACCATAAAGTTCAAAACTAGCTCCATTTGAACTAGTGGCAGGTTCTTCAATATCGTTGCTCGATCATCATGGGCAACACAATCACAACCAACTATATCCAAGTTATCGGTTATCGAACCATAAGCCGTAGCTGCATCCAAAATGATCGTCGAACCTTCCAAACGTATAATCGACTCTTACATTGCTTCTCCTCCAGTATCCAAACAAAAAATTCGTCACAACAAAAAATCTTGTTGCGATCCAAAATCAGAATTTCAAACTTCATACTTGTCATCTCGAAACAATCAAACCTCGCTGATGAAACCTTACTTTAATACAAGACCAAACTGGCTCTCCAAGGAACTGTCGGAACCTTGAGCTCTGATACTACTTGATGTAAAATAAGACAATTTGCAATAACCCAGTGATATTGTACCACTTGTTATGAATAATAAAGCCAAAAAAATATGCATGATAAAAAGAATCACATAAGAACACAAGATTTAACGTGGAAACCTAAATTCGAAAAATACCACGGATAGAGATGGAGAATGTGTGGTTGAGCTACATTTTTTTTGAAAGAATGTATTCTGAAATAGTAGATTGATGGAGAATGTGTGGTTGAAAAAGAAGAAAAAGTTATTGATATTATGAAAAATATTATTTTATTGAAGAATGTATGGTTGAAAATGAGTAGAAAAATAAGAATGAAATTTTTAATGTGTACAGAACAGGGGCTTAGTAATAACGAGGGGGAGTTTTACAACATTAAAGTGGAATGCTTTTACTTCATGGAGTCATTGTTTGAACTCCATTTTTTAAAATTTTTTTTTTTTCTAATCATATATCTTATGAAATAAATTACTTTTATTAATTTTTTAACTACATATTTTATTTATTTTTATCAAAATTTATTTAAAATTTAATTTTTAAAACTAGATTCGAACGTCACGAGAATGAAAGATAGTGCTAACTACAATGGAAAACAGAACTTCCACCCCTTGTGGGAGTATTATTTTGAAGCGACAAGAGAGTGAGTGATCAGTGAAAAAAGGCAGTGCAGTGTATAAAAACCCACTGTATCTAAATGCTTTTTAACCAATTCCCTTTCGAAACATGGCGGAATGTCATATCATTACAGTACCATAGTTTCTTATCTTTAATATATACATATATAAATCTGTATTTCTCTCTCTATATCTAACTCTGAATCTGTGTAGAATCCTAGTAAAGTACCATAATCACTGTTTTTACTGTTTTTACTACAGTGATATAGAACGTGCGAGAGCGCATTTGGTATACCCTAAAGCCCTTGCCCTGTCCATCCATGCTCTTTCTCTCGTCCATCCCTAGACCACCCTAATCTTTTATGTTTTCTGTGTGTGCTTGCGTGTGTGTTTCCCCACTTGCGTTTACAACAGAAACTTTCGTCTGGTCTTTTTCAACTTTTTACTCAGGTGGAAAGATTCTCTATCTTTCCCATGCTTTCTCTCTCTACATTTTTTTTTGATGATTTTTGCCCTACTTCAAATCATTGGAGCTGTGCCCAGTTCTTTTCTTAACAATCCCAGCATAAATTTTTCTGTTGGTTTCACTGTCGTGAGTTCTTGATTCTTGATCTTTCAGCATGGGGGTTTATCTAAAAACACGTACTACTGTGAGTGTTCATAATCAAGAATAACTGTTTTGTCACGATCTTTGAAGGATTGATCGAATTAATGTTGGGGTTTCTTTAAAAATCTCTGCAAGTAAAATTAACGCTACTAGTTATGGATGAATTATACAGACTTCATTCCTCGATTTCATTTCCTATTGATAATAATAATATAGGAGGGTTTAGTGATCATCATCATAATCATCATCTGGGTTTATTACAACAAGCTCAAACTCATCATGAGATCGCAGGATCAGAAATTTCAGATATAACCAAGGCCCAGATTGCTAATCACCCTCTTTATCCTAATTTAGTATCTGCCTACATCGAGTGTCGAAAGGTAACCCTGTTTAATATAACTTTTTGTAAATAATTTTCACACAGATGCACGTTTTTCCTTCACTGTTCTTTATAAAGGCCCACATGAATATTATTCTGTTTGTCTCTGTGTGCCACTAGTGTAAGAATGTTTTATGTTAGTATAGGTGGGAGCACCACCAGAAATGGCCTCACTTCTTGAAGAAATCAGCCAAGAAAGCAACCCTGTCTATGCCCCCACTCAACTCGGCACTGATCCTGAACTTGATAAATTTATGGTAAGTCTTTATTACAGTTACTACATCGAGTTTATATTGCATTGATTTGAACGGCGCGACGTGAAACAAGGTCTAGTTTGTTCTTCAATTTATGCTGAGTTTATCCCTTCTTGTGTGTGTTTTTGGAGGAATCATACTGTGAGGTTTTACACAAATGCACGGAGGAAATATCAAAGCCATTTGATGAAGCCACAATTTTCTTGAGCAAAATTGAATCTCAGCTCAGTGATCTGTGCAAAGAAACCTTAACTTCTACCACCAACTCTTCCTTGACTTCTGCTAACTATAATTCTGCAGGTGAAGTAGTTTAATTCTATTTGTTACGAGTACATTTTTTTTATGCATTAAATTTCCATATTCATTGACATTTCACAGTTCTCTAGTTGTTACTGTGTTCGAAAACTATCTATTTGTGCCATCTCATTACTTTGTACTATAGTATTTTTTCCCCCTTTCAAGGCTAGACCATAGAATGAAGTTCGTACTCATCTTACTCTTTTACATGCTTGTTGTTGACATGCACTTGTGGCTCATTCGATAAGGTGAACCGAATGGCTCTTGAGAGTATTATTGTGGAGAAAAAGAAATTAAATTTTGCTTATTCTACGTTTGTATATTTAAATATAAAATGCTGAGTTTTTTAAGTTCCGGTCACATACATATTAATATATTAAACATTGGGCATTAACCACATACATGAGTGAAACGGAGATGATGCATGCACAAGGAATCACACACGATGCCCCATATTTTGGATCTCAACGATTAATCTTTTCCTAAAATATTGTTACTACATTTCAATGTTTCGATTTGTGGCTATGATCCTGATCACTGTTGTCGTTAGTCGGGACAATTAAGTGTTAGACGTATTGCTAGTTCCATATTTCTTAAGATGATGTAGCTTTTTTCAAGTGATATAGATATATAAACATGTCAAAGTGACATCAAAGATACCAATAATGGCCTGTGATTAAGAACTCACTATCCATCATTTAGCACAAATATTTTCTCTATGGTGAACAACGTAGCATATGTCATCCAGTTCATGTCTAAGATGAATATATAACGCACCAAATATCTGTATGTATACATATCTGATGTGCATTATCTCTTCATATCCTTGAAAATTTCTCAAAATATGATATACTTGTGGCAAGGAAACATGCCTCTCTTAAACTATAACAACATTTTATGTATACATGTTTTTAAAAACCAACAAAATGTGTCAATTCCAATTTTATAGAAATAAAAGTTTAGAACGTCATTTTTCATAGGTCTTGAGCCCCACAGTGAGCATATTATCTTATGAGCGTTTCTTTTGAATTTTGCTTTTCATTCTTGCTAACATATAATACCATGCATACAATCATTGACCTTAGTTGTTGAAAAAACAATCATTAATTAATGAGACAAGGTGAATTGGCCTTAACAGATTTCTTTCTTCTATTTTCTTCTAAAAATTGCAACAAGAAGATTACCTAGAAAGGACTCGTATATGGGATACTCGTTCATTTAACTAAGATATCTGTTGTGATTCACAAAATCTAAATTAATTGGTTTTGATGCATAGAATGAAGCACTAGATATGTTACCAAGCAAAGGAAATGAAGATGTTAACATGTAAAATCCAGCAGAAGTTTAATGTACTAAACATTTTATAGAGTTGGCTTTGAAACTTCCACTAATACGTTACTCAAGCATGTTGACAACAGGAAGTCTTTCACAAATATAAGAGAATTATAGGCTGTGGACTCAATTCTTCAAATGGACTTGGTTTCCCATAATTGACTACGTCTCTAGACAAAAGCCGATGCTGATTCTCTCAAATCAGACTTTTTTTTATCATGTAGAGAAATTATGATCCAACTAGGCATTGTTGATGATACATCCAAGCTTCATGTGGAGACCTAAAGCTATGAAGAGCAAATTTAGATGTTTAAAATTGTAGTTAATAGTAAATAAGTAAGTTTCGAAGTAATTTTTTATTTGGTTAAAGTTGATAATAATTTACTTATATTGACATAAGTTAAGTGTAACTTTAAAAATATGTAATTTCTTTTTACTTAATTTCTGAATATACCATGGAAGAAGTTTAAATAAGATTGATCTGAAATGGTGGTTGGTCATTGTTGTCATATTGTCCCCACACACTGTCCCCACACACAATATCATCATTTTACAGAGTGATTGTATAGGATGAAGGAGAAGGAATAAGGAATGTCACTAATGATTTGTTCCTTGAGCTTCTCAGACATGTAGCCAATGTTGTATGAACTAGTACATTTGCAATTAAAGGATGGATACAAACTTAATAGTGAGGTTAATCATGATGGAAAAATGGTATATTTATTTTGTTTAGGATCATGTGTTTTGGAGTTATATTTAAGCATAGACGAGCCTACATGGACCGGTAAAAGATGAGGTGTGCTTGAAGAGAGGAATGAAAAAAAAGAAGGTATTGGCACAATATGCAAATTGATTTCCTTGAAAGTTGAAGACTATAATGCAGTAAAATCCGTTAGATAGAACTTTCCTGTGGAGAGGATAAGTGTTTATATTTATATCAAAATAGTGTAAGCGTTGTGAACAAAGTCGATACCAGAATGAATTGTTGAAGATATATGAAGTATTAGATTAAGAACAAAAGAAAAATGAAGACAAGAATATGAAAGGAAAATGAAGAGATTTTATTGATTCAATAATAATGGAGAAAGGGAGAAGATTTCAATGGATCCTATAATTCTAGTAATCATATATCTCACATAACATTATTTTATAGTATTTATAGGGAACATGCAGGGGACGTCCAAACCTTCTTAGTAGAATTGTTGATGAAGTAGAATGCCAAAAATCGAGTCCAAAACGAATTAGGAGAGAAAACAGCGAAAAACACAAACAACACAGGTGGCGTTGCGGCGCCAGGCAATTTGTCTGAATTTTTTTTGTGCTCCAAGTTGTTTTCTCTATCTTGAACTCTTCTTCGTGTCCAATACCAATTTTCAACTATCAATGGACATCCAAAAGAGAACTTTAACTTAATATAGAACTCCAATAGCATTCCAAAATTGAATTATTCATGACGTGCACTTCAATTAGAATTCTTCAATACAAACAAGGAATTCGGGTCACACCCAAATTCTAACAATCTCCACCTTGACACGAATTCTACCAAGGATTGAACAGGCTATTTCAACAATAATAAAAAAATTAATTTTTTCAATAAAACACAATACTTCGTATCTTTCAATGAATCCAAGCACTACTCTTGTAGAATTATCTCAAATTCCCAAAAATCATAATGATTTTATAATTTACCAAAATAGGTTGTAACACACCCCAATGCAGAATCAATACCAAATGCTTTTAACGAAAGCTCATTGCTAGATTGAACACCTTCTTCACTTAAAGCATGCTCAATAAAATCAGCATCCACATATCTTGTTCCACTGGGTCCGTCTCTAGCAACTGTATATAATGGCACCGCAGGTGATGGTGGCAAAGTGGCGTTACCCATATCTTCTAAACTCCACTGAGCTGTATTCTCCAAATCCGACTCTTTTTGAGCTCTTAAAGGTATTGTACCAAACTGAATTTCCACCACGGTACTAAACTTGTGCTGATTGACTCTTTTAGATTCTGCACGTCCCTTTACGATGTATAACTGAGCACCTTTTGTATCAAGAGTAGACAAAGAAATGAGATTCATCTTCAAATCTAGAACATGTCGAACTTGCCCAAGTGTTCTAATTGTTTCATCTAAAAGCTTCAATCTAATCGTACCAATTTCAGCAACCTGACAAGGTGCGTTGTTTCCATCACAACACCTTTGAAAACGGTTTCATATGTAGCAAACAAGTACTTATTAGAACACATGTGAAACACACACGCTGAATGAAGAATCCAATCCTCCTCTGGTTTAGACTCGATGTCAGAAACATCTAAGAGATCTCCATCACTTACAACATTCTCCGCGAGGTCTGCTTCGCTTGAAGTATATGATTGCTTACCATTCCTATTTGCAGCCATTATTTTGCAATTTGTAGCAATCTTTCTTTAAGTACCCTTTCTTCTTACAGAAGTTACAAAACTGATTACTAAACTTCGATTTCGATCCGTCCCTTCCAAATCCACCATGAGCAACAAGGCTAGCTCCATCTCTAGCCTCAGAAACGAGATCCATCTTCTCTTTTGAAAACAAGGCATCATACACTTCCTCAGTAGTGAGAGTATCACGACTATATAAGATCGTGTGTCTAAATAAAGCAGGCAACGAACACAATAGGATCAAGGCTAAATCTTCTTCATCGTACTTAACTTTCAATGTTTCTAAATCAGCGACAATCTCCTTAAATACAGCTAGGTGATCTTCCAATGATCACCTTCTGCCATGCGATGAGATGATCACCTTCTGCCATGCGATGAGAGTATAACCGTTGCATGAGATGAAATTTGTTTGTAAGACCCTTGGTCATGCACAATTGCTCCAACTTCAACTACAAAGTAGCTGCTGACCTCTCCGTTAAAACGTCCTGAAGAATGGAATTTGATAGATAAAGATGAATGTGAGAAACTGCCTTTTTATCCTTATGTAATTTCTCCTCCGCTGTCAAAGATGCCGGCATCTTGTCAATTCCCAACAACACATCATCCAAATCCTACTGTGCAAGTATTGCTCGCGTCTTAACCTTCCATAGCGAAAATCTAGTGCTCCGATCGAAAAGCGAAATGTCATACTTCACGGTAATCATTACGAACAAAACCTTCGAACAAATCAATCCTTGCGTTGTGCGGAACTGCTGGACCTAGGTTATGATACCACTTGTTGTGAACAAAGCCGATACCAGAATGAATTGTTGAAGATATATGAAGTATTAGATCAATAACAAAAGAATAAAAGAAGACAAGAATATGACAAAGGAATTAAGAGATTTTATTGATTCAATAATAATTGAGAAATGGAGAATATTACAATGGATCTTATAATTCTAGTAATCATATATCTCACATTACATTATTGTATAGAAGAGTCTAGTATTTATAGGGAACATGTAGGGGACGTCCAAACACTCTTAGTAGAGGACGTCCAAACCTTCTTAGTAGAGTTGTTAATTAAGTAGAATGTTAAAAATCGAGTCCAAAATGAATTAGGAGAGAAAACAGTGAAAAATCAGAACAGAACAGAACAGGTAGCGCCGCGGCACCTACCTTCGTGCGCCTTGGCTCAGGGACTGATGACGCAGTGCCCATGCCCGACGCAGCGGCGTCGAGCAATTTATCCGAATTTTTTTTTTATGCTCCAAGTTGTTTTCTCCATTTTGAACTTTTCTTCATGTCCAATACCAATTTTCAACTCCCAATGGGCATCCAAAATAGAACCTCAACTTGATATAGAATTCCAATAGCATTCCAAACTTGAATTTTTCGTGACATGCACTTCAATTAGAATTTTTCAATACTTCAAACAAGGAATTCGGGTCACACCCAATTCTAACAGTAAGTTAATTTGGGACTTGGCATACAATAAGCGGGATGCACCCGGTTCAACTTAATTATGATCCCCAAACAAATCATGATTGACTATAGGTACAAAAATCTACAGTTTTTAGTGACTTGCCACAACAGACATATATTGATTTATTAATGGTGTGGAGGAGAAAGCTCTATCATAATTGAAGTAGATGGAGCATGGCAAAGGAGGGCTCAGGATTCCTTAAGTGTCAACGAACTTGGATTTGCATTATTCATCTTTGCATGTCGTTGATATCATTTAGCATGTGCACAAAATTCGGTATATGCATCAATTCAGACAATATTTGTCGAAATTGGAGATTGGTGAACTTGCTATTGGGACATATTTAGAATGTCATAAATTTCTTTACTTGGCTTAAACACTTGACTGGTAATAAATGTCATTTTTTCATATTCTCATTTATTAACAATCCTTGTTTATCAGATGATGCAGGTGGTGCTTCCGATGGGGATATGAGCTGTGGAGGATTCGAAGCATTTGAAAGTCAAGTGTCAACTGATACCCGTCAAGGTGAACAGGAGCTCAAAGAAATGCTAATGCGCAAGTACAGTGGCTATCTTAGCAATTTGAGACAGGAATTCTCGAAGAAAAGGAAGAAAGGAAAATTGCCGAAGGATACAAGGAACGTATTGCTCGACTGGTGGAACACACACTACCGGTGGCCATATCCCACGGTAATATCAAATTCATCTAAATTTTGCCGCATTTGGAATGCTGTGCACTACTGGCTCATAATGTGTACTAGACAGGCCCTGTATATTATCCGTGTAAATCTTTTGAACTACATTTTTTATAACATTTCGTTGGACCCGCAACTCCTATCCACTTTTTCACCGCATTTCATGGGACCCACGTGCTTTTATCAACTTTTAGAAACATTATACAACCCCTAAAGTTCAAGATATGTAGATAATATTCACTTTTTGAATGAATTATAGTGTTGTTCGGGGAGTCAGTAAGCTATTTCTCGTTTCCATTTATTCAAATCAAAATGGAAAAATCTGTTTTGAAGTATCAGTTGTGAGTAGAGACCTTTTTTCTTTACTATTGGGAATAATACCGGACTTAAAATGGAAGATACTTTGAAATTCTTCCAAGTTTATGTCGCTAAATGCATGTGAACTCCCGGCTTCAAGCAATTTCGTACAATTTCTATGTTATCTTCTGTACTCTACAGGAAGAGGAGAAAAATAGGCTGTCACAGATTACTCAGTTAGACCAGAAGCAGATCAGCAATTGGTTCATAAACCAAAGGAAGCGACACTGGAGACCATCAGAGGACATGCAATTTGCTCTTGTAGAAGGCGTTAGTGGTCGCGATGCAGGATCCATGTACTTTGATGTTGGGGGCGGGACTGGAGATGTTGGCACTTGAATACACGACGATATGTGAAAAAGTATGCATTCTAAGTTACTTTCCTTTGGAATGATAGCATAGCATGTGCAACTTGAATGTATCTTAAAGGACTTGGCTGTGCATCAGTTTCAATCTCGTGAGAGGCTTAAATCTAATGTGAACAATAGAAAACAACTTGTTTGGTCATTATCGACTGGTTTCTAGTGTTACTTTCGGACTTGGTAATGCTGCACTTTGTGGTCATGCTTAACTAAAACCCCATGTAGACTATGATTTATTAAGAGTCGATTTGTTTTTATCGTCAGATAAAAATTAATTTAGTGCAGTTAGCGTTTTGAGCTTATCTCGAATTTGAATTTGTGTCAAATTGCCAAAAAAAAAAAAATCAGCGAACGCAATTTTTAGTTGAGTGAGTAATTCTTTTACATTTGTATTTGTCTCCTCCATATTCGATGACCTGAGCCATATCCTCTTGCCCATACTTTGGTCCACATTGAGTCTTTTTAAGGCACATTGGCAAGTTTAATAACATTTTCCAAAAAAAAAAATTAAAATTAAAAAAAATCATTTTTACTTTTTAACCGGGTATTTAATAATCAATTTTTCAAGAATCAATCGATAAAAAATCTTTATCAAACCAGCACTAAAATCATAGAGATGTTCTTATCTAACAAATGATGTAAAATGACAATGTAGCAAATGGACCAAAGGTCATTTTACTAAGGGTCCGTTTGATTGGAAGTGTGGAAAATGGGTGGAAAGAAAATGAATTCTAGGGAAAGTAATTGCCTAGAACTTGTTTTACAGGGAATTGTTAATTAGTGTGTTTGATTGATATAATTTTCCACCTTGAAAATTTTTGAAATTTTGGATCT
>CAIGRP010048668.1:0-22491 GCA_903798385.1 Fraxinus cuspidata
TTATAAATCTCCAATGGTGGAAGTTGACTTAGATCAAGGTTCATCTTATTGATTTATTATAACTCGTTAATTTACATTGCTATTGGTTATATGATTGATTTCATTACAAACAAAACCCCCCAATCATTGTACGACGCATAAAATATTGAATTACACACTTTTCGTGGGATCGACCCTTACTTCCACTACTACATTAGTTTTAGAGATTAAGGTATTACTTTTGGGTGCCTGTGACATCACACACCAATTATCTTAACGATGCATGAAATTTGATATACATTATAGTCAACTCATTTGGCATAACTATTAATGTTGTCACCGAAAGACTTAATATGCATGAAACATATAATTAAGCGGTATAATTATGATGTAGAATAACTACGCGTGGTACTTTTTTTTCCTTAATCAAGGTTTTGTCCCATTAAGTTTTTTTTTTTGACAAAGTTTTTAAAGAGACAACTTTTACAGCATACTTAAAAGAATAATGTATTCTTTTTCTTTCATTATAATTTTTTCCATAGGGTTTTTATTAATAAAGTTTTAACGAGATATATCCTTTGTGTAATGAATATCTATAACCTACAAGATATTTACTTTCAAAATAATATTATGATGTGTAAACTCCCAAAGAGATCAATAAGAACTATTTTTGAATTATCATGTTACTACAGTTATCAAATGTTGATAAATATCTCATATGAAAACGATTTTATTTGAAGATGTTGACGTACAAGACAAGGATGAGTTGATACAAGAATTGAAATAAGTGGAGCAGCTGTATTTTTTTTTCTTAGCTCAACTTTTGTTAAATTGAGTTTTTTTGAGAAAATTTTAAGGAAACGCATATTTTGTAATGTGTCATTCAAATAAAAGTATTGTAAATAATATGATTATTAGTTAATGATAATTATACCCCTATAACCCTAGTTTTATTATTATTGTATCCTTAATTCTTCCTATAAATATAAGATTTTGGTTCTCAATATAATACATACAATTTTATTGACTTATCTCTATTCCACTCTCTTTTTATAACAATAAAAAAGAAACCAATAATTATTAAAGATATATTTTTTTAAGGTGTTCATATTTGATCAACTGAATGTCAATCACATTATTGGTCAACTGATGATTTTTGGAAGGTTACCTTTCGAAGGTCCTTACTCTGCATATTTTTACAAACATTTGGAACGACTATGTCAAATATAGAAAGTTTCGGATCTTTCTCCCTTTTAAAAGTTTTGGATCCCAGTAGCAAGTTTCCGTTAAAAATAGTTAGTTAGCCTTAAGTTGTCATTAGAGATGATAAACAATTCTTAATTATCAAAATTGTTTAAATTTTCATTAAATTATCACAAGACCCTTGCATTTCTAACTTTGTGAAAATAGATTTTGGGAGTAAATTTCATCAAGTGACACTAAGCTTTTAGTGAGATCTCAATTAGTTCACTAAATTTTAATTTATTACAATTGGATCATTGAACTTCAATTTAATTTTAAATTTCACCACTCAATCACATGTTGTTTCAAGAACTATTGGGTCACTGAACTTCGATTTTATTTCAAATTTCCGAGTCTATCACTTGTCTCCCCAGTCTCCCCAAGTTAACGGGAATTGTTGAGTTAGGAGCCATATTGCAATGGATTTTCTAGGTAACTGTTTTTCTAACTTGGGTAGGTAGCCAAAAAACTGAAGTATAATGTAATTTGATGAGAGTCGCGAAAATTATATTTAACGAAGATTTGGGCCATTGAACTTCAATTTAATTTCAAAATTTATCACTACATCATTTGTTGTCACCAAATTAACAAAAAAAAATGCTTAGTTAGAACTTAGAAGCCAGACCGCAAAAAAATAACAATGATAATAAATAAATAAATAAAATCAACTTAATTTCTTTCTAACTTGGGTCAAAAAATTGAAGTGAAATATATTTCAATGAATGTCACGAAAATTATATTTAAGAAAAAAAGGATCACTGAACTTCGACTTAGTTTTAGATTTTACCATTTTGTCATCTATTGTCCCCAAATTAACGGGAGTTGCTTAATTAAGAACCATTACCACAATCAATTTTCGACATAATTGCTTTATATCTTGGGTTGGTATCCAAAATTTTGAAGTAAAATATATTTTAATTATAGTCTCGAAAAGTATATTTAACTAAGATTTGATCACACAACTTCAATATCATTTCAAATCTTTCATTTGTCATTTCCAAATTAACAAGAACTACTGATTAGGGGCCATACGACTACGGATTTCAACATAATTGCTTTCTAAATTCTAACTAGGGTTGGTAACGGAAAATTTGAAGTAAAATATATATTAATGGGCGATTTCAGCTGCCCTGTCTCCTGATCGGGGATTGGCATTGAATTCAGCCGCAGACCCACAGCCATTGGGAATCCAAGGCTATTTTGCTCTTTCTAAAAGTTTTGGAACAATTTGCCACTGGAGAAAAAAATTGCAGACCAAAGGTACAATTTTCCCTTTAAGTTGAAGTATGCAATAAGAATTTGATTTCTTCAGATTCAGAATTGAGATTGGAGAGAGAGAACATGGAGATGTAATTTAGGGTAAAGATTGTAAGGTAAAACCCAAAAACGGAGAAATGAAGAGTCCAAAAATGTAAATAGCCGTGGGTTTGTTTTTTCATTATTGTCGAAGTGTTGGTTCAATACATACAGGTTAATTCTCGGTCAAGTCCATCGCACAGGGCTTGCCTAATGCAGTTTATCTCTCCTGTGTGGTTTGCGGGCTATTGCACATGGAGTAAGGTTTACCCAATGCGCACTCACGAATAGCGGCTGCGGATTCCTACGTAAAAAAAAAAAAAAAAATACATATAGGTTAGTGAATTTTTTATGAGAACTCGGACAGTTTTTAGGACTTAAACCAGTTCTTTGGTTGACGAGTCTAATGGAAAGACTTTAAGCTGATTGATAAATAGCTCATCGATTTTTTAGTTGAACCGATCAGTTCGATTAGTTCCAAATGTTAAAGCATTGAATAAAACCAAATCGAGTATAAAGCACATAAAACTGTCCACTAACAATTCTTTTTACCATTACCCTAATTTACACGTTAAGCATTGCATTAGTTTGTTTCTAAACATCACTCCGTCTCTTTCTTTGGTGGCTCACAAGCACTTAAAGACTCCTATTTTTTTTGTGTGTGGTTGGGTACGGCATACCAAACATACTTGTGGCGTGTATGTATTGGGTACTTGGCCGTGTGTATAGATAGATTGAAAGATACAACGAGGAGCAAATAAAATGTTTTACAAGCTATAATAAAGCCAAGATGGTTTTGAAAAAAATAATGCTATTAATCACTATTAGTGTTATGCACCAGTGTATGTGACAATTACATGACATGATAAATTTAATTAAATATAAAGTCAAATGAATCATTTAATTGAACATATAGTAGACTAATGCTAAATAACTTTATTCATTGAGAAATGGTTTATGTTTCTCACATAATACAAGTGATGAAGTGCTATGTAAACCGTTCACCAAACATTTAGTCCAGTAAATTAAACAAACTCGGAAAAGGATAAGCATTGAAGACAATATTAAAATGTTCATATAACAATTTAAGTTTTTAGATTAAACTGCAAACTGATATTTCTATACCGTAAGACAATAATATATAGCCTCCAAAAGAAATCTAACAAGCCTATAATCTCTATATGAATCTAAATTTATATTTCTATACCAAAAAATAATAACAATTCTAAAAAGAGAGAGTAAAGATCTGGCCTTATGGATCCAAGGAAACTGGTTGAACTGCACTTCTAGAGCCCTTTCCTTGCCCAAAAGAAAAGAATGATCTGACTTTGTTACTGCAACCTTCAGTGGGGCATACTTCAAACGCTTGCTTGTTTTGTTCAATTATTTCTTGAACAGCTAAATATAGCTGCCTATCAGCTGCTGAATCCATAGAGAAGGATCTCCTCTTCATGGCTTGAACTACAAACTGTTCATCTTTCTGCCTATTGTCAATGCACTCATCTCCCATGCTAGAAATATGGCTGAATCTTTTCGCCTTTCTTTGTGAAGCTTTTTGTTCGAATAACTTGCTCGGTGAAGGGCCAACCCATGATGATAATTCTCTCTAGTTAAATCTTTCTTCAACTTTATGCAATGATGGATTGATGTTGGTACTGTGTTCTGCGATTTCAATCACTACATAATCTTCATCTCTCCCGGTGAAGTTATTGGTATCGGGATTTGGAACTTGAGGGAAGTGTTTGGGCCAAGAATTTGATCTAATGGGTACCTTATGTTGGGCCTGGTGGCTGAAATGCTAGTTCTGCATAATGGGCAATTAGCATTGTTCTGAAGCCAAACATCTATACAATCTACATGAAAAACATGGCCACAGTTTGGAATTCCTCTTAACTTTTCGTCTTCTTGAAATTCATTCAAGCAAACTGCGCATTCACAAGAAGTTTTCTCTGCAAGTTCTTGTTTATCAGTGCCTTTCTTGTACTGAAATGTTGGGATTGATCTGATTGCAGCCTCGTCTAGACCTCGGTTTTCAGCCGCGGGTGAATAAACCATTGAAGGGTCTTCAACACGCCTTCTCCTGGAGAAGGAAAACTGCGCTAGGAGATCAATACGGTGCCAATTCAAGCAGCATTTGATCACAAAGATGTAGTAGCTCACCAGCAAGAAAGCTGTGGCCAAAATGCCAATAGTGGCAACTGCTATAATAGGAAAAATAGTGTGCGAATGATGAGCCAAAAATTGATATTGGTGGGCTTCTGATAGGGGAGACAGCTTCTGATTCATGCGCATAAAACTTTTGGCTCACCAGATCCATTGAGTTAATTACACAAACTGATAATATATCAGTTTCTTGAGATCTTGTACACAATGCACATGACCTTGTACAATGAGAATTGGTGAAAAGAATGTTGACTCATTTCAAGATTACAAAATGAAGTAATAGCACATTAAAATAAATAAAATAGGTACTAGAAAATCAAGGAGGGCAAGAAAATCTTTGCTGAAAAGGCAGAAACTTGGAGATGGGAGCAGAGGGAGGGACCAGAGTGGGAAAATTGGCTAGTTTAAATGCCAGTACTATAGGAGAAGACATGGGAATTTAATGTATATGTGGTGACCTTCTTTAAGGTGAGAAAAAGAGAAAAATTAAAGAAAAGTATGCAAGTAGGTGGTGAATATTTGGGAAGAAACTTATCAAAATTATTTAAACTTTTTTTCCTATTGTCAAAAGTAGCAATTTAGTTTAAATTAGAGCTCGACTAGATTTGTGAAGTGTAATTATACCGTTTACTTTTATTCTAGAAAATATACCTACATTCATAGTAAAGTCAACATGGTAGCTTCCAAGGCGAATTTTTAATGTTATAAGAGTATATTTTAGCCATCAGCACATCTATTAAGTTACTCTAATACTTTCTCATTATATAAAAGATATTTGAACAAGTCGTTTTTTGTTACAGTAAACTTTTGTGACGATAAGTTGACGTACCTCTCGCATTGAAGATAAATCAATATAAATCGTTTGTCCTTATCTTCTTTTGTTTTTTCGGTTTCTTGCTAGTACAAAATTACTGTACTACTACTATAATACATCTGTGACATAATTTAACACAAATGTTACAACATGAATCCATTTCTTATTCATGTCTCTGCTATCCTTTAAACAAAGTGCGGATGTTCTTAAATTTGATATTCGTAAAACTTCAGTGTGTATAGACTATATGTATAATGTAACTTCAAGTAAATATTAGCAATATAAAAAGGCACTTATTTTAAAATAAGCATAAGTAATTTCTTAAGCTATGGGATTGTACATAATAGGCAGAGGTCCACTATCACCATCTACAATATGGTTACTGACATTTGGGCACTGAAAATGACTAATTGTCCGTTTGATTGCAAGGGTGGAAAATGAATGGAAAGAAAATGAATTCCAGAAAAAATAATTGCATAGAACTAATTTTCCAGGGAATTATTAATTAAGTGTGTTTGATTGGTATAATTTTCCACCCGGAATATTTTAAAATTTTGGATTTTTTTTGTGTTCGTTTGACTTTATTTTACATGAAAATTGTTCATTAAAGTGATAATTTTTTCCACTATTGGTTATAAAATTTATTTCCATTTCCAAAAAGTAAAAAAAAATATATTTCCAAGAAAATCATTTTTTCATCAAAGTTTAGTATTCGTTTGACTTTGTTTTATATGAAAATTGTCCATTAAAATGAACTTTTTTTTAATAATTCATTATAAAATTTGTTCCAATTGCAAATAAAAAAAAAGGTGGAAAACCAAAAACCACCAAAATAACAAGAAAACATTTTCATTGAAAAGTGGGAAAAGGAGGCGCGTGGGTGAAAACTTTGGAAAAGGAATTCCATGGAAAATGTTGGCTACCAAATAGCCAAAATCCTGGAAAATAGAAAATTTCATTTTCCATGGAAAATATAAGTTATCAAACATAACCTAATTGTTTGGTGGAATATAAAGCAGAGTAGCGGAATTGGTATTATTTTTTTTTTTATTTTTTCCATTTATCTGTAGCATTTCATAGTGGTCCAACCCAAATAGGAACAGAAAAAGTGAATTTACTTTTGAAAATATTATATTACTAACACTGTTTTTAATATTAAAAAATCGTTTTTTAAAATTTTCTTGTATATTTTCTTAGAAGAACTTTGTTTGATTAGAAGAATTTTTACAAAAAACTAATATAATTTAATTTTTCAAGAAGATCTTCTATAAAAAGTATAAGTCCTATCAGATTGACCCTAATTATGTTCAAATAACTTGTAAATTTTACGAAAAATTATTATTTTGAAAGTAACTCTCTTACTATAATATCAAAATAAGTGAACTTACTTATTTTCAACATCTATTGATAAAGAATTATTTATTTAAAACTTATTTATTTACTTATAATTTAAGTTTTTAGACTTAGCCAACATGCTCGAACACCGTTTTAAGCTAATGCTCAAATTTGAAGTCCAACTCAGCTCGAGTCGATTCTAATAAATATATTAGCAATACTTGGATAAATTATGATACATAGACAAACATTTGCACAAATATATTGGCTCCTTCATCTTTCTTTTGAAGAAATAATTTATTAATTCATTTCGAGCTGACTTTTGGATTAATAAAACTTTTTGATTCACATTGTTATCTAAGTAAGATTAAAAGATCATGTTCAGGAGTCAAGTCACGTCAAAGTATTTGTGCTGGATTAAACTCAAAGCAACATTTTTACAAGTAGCAAAAGCAAGTTAATTTCAAAATCTTTTGATGCAACTTATGTAACAAAAATGTTCGAAAAATGATAAACAACATGCTTATATTGTATTATATCTCAATTAATAAACTTGTATTATAGTTATAACTTTTTGGTAACCTAAATAGAATTGAAGATCATAAAGTTTCTTGTCTACTAAACACATTGGCAATACAACAAAACTTGAAACCCTGACACATGGCAAGAAATGGTAGAAAAAAGCACAAATGCATGAAAAAGACATAATTATCATTTGGTGAAAGCTTCACTTTCACACCGAGTATCTATCTATAATGATTTATTGATTTAATTGGAATTTCTTCCCTTCTCATTTTTTTTTTAAAAAAATAAAGAAATAGAAAGTAACTTTTACATATTCACATTGATGTGTGTAGAATATTACTAGATCTTAGAGCATTTTCAAGAGGATATTTAAACATAAGATACACTATTTTAAAGACCAGACTTTCCATTTTTAAAGAGTATAACCTACAATTTAAAGAGCACATATAAATTTAGAGGGTAAAAAGTTTTAAGTACTCTAACATACTCTTTATATTTAATCCCTAATTTTATTATTTTCAAAAAATAATTAATGTTTTTCCCTATCTTTTATTTTTCCTAGATTTCCTCCAAATTATTATATTATTTTCATTTATTGAAAATTGAAATACTCTAAGCATTTAACTATAGAGAATAGGTTTCTTTATATGGAAAATAGTACTTCTCCATTTATTGCTTTCCATTGATTTTTTATATTTGTTGCTATGTTATATTCAGGAGGCTTGATTTATGTCCCCCTCATTTCATGTATACTGGCATATTTTTTGATATATTTATGGTTGGGGAATCCTCAATTCATATCGACCTTTCTTGGTGGAGCCTAAACACTCATTAGGGATGTGTAATTGTTTTTGCTATAAAAAAAAAACTATAGAAAATGGCTTTGGCTCTCTTAATTTGGAGAGTCAAACTCATTTTCTAAATTAAAATGTTAATTTAAAAAGTGTATTGGAACATAATTTAAAATAGAAAGTATATTATATTTAAAGACTCTTTGAAATACTCTTAAAATTATACTTCAAGAGACTCTTTAAAGTAACATTTTAAAATAGATAGTGCGTTTGACTTTAACACTCTCCTTTATAATTAAATGTATTCAAGTATTTCAATTTTCAATGAAAAAAATAATATAAAATTTTGAAAAAAGCTAGTGAAAGTAAAATATAGGGGAAAACAATAAATACTTTTTTGGGACTAGTAAATTAAGTATTAAATATAAAGAGTCTATTAGAATACTTAAAAAAAATTATTCTCAAATTACAAAATATACTCTTTAAAAATAGAGAGTTTCTTGTAGATGCTCTTAGATATGAGTTTAGTTTCAAAACAATAATAACTAGTTAGTCTTTAGATTAGGTGAAAAAAAAAAGAATATTTTAGAACCTTGTTATTGAGGTAACAACTCAAATAATTTGGGGATTTTAGAAAAAAAATGTTTGAAGATGGCTTTAGGGAAGAATAATAAAATCGACATCAATGACCTAGTTTTTCATTACTTGTGCAAACATTTTTAGTTAGTGAAACGAGTCACCCCATGAAAATTCAAAAGATATTCTTTAAAGAGTAATGTTATTTATCATTATAATGATGGAATATTGGTGATTTGGTAATCCATTATCACTCACATTTCTCCCTCTCATAAAAAATGAACTACATAATCTCATTATTTAGCATTAAAGCCATCTAGACTGGCATTGTAACTCTAGTGAGGTTAAATAGCATCATTCTAAAATCACTGTCTTTAATAACTGATATCATCTCCATAATTGTTAACGATGATAGGGTCCTTGATGAAGTCATGAATAATTATTAGAATTCAATTATAGATCAAAGTTGTATCATTAGAGTCATCAATAAAAATTATTGTAGTCATTTTATTTTTTAGTAAACTATCGATGAAATATTTGGTCACTAGTCAAATATTATAAATTACTTTTAAATTGTTATTTCAATATTGGCTAAAATTTCTATTATAAATAATTAATATTATTATTTGTGCAAGTTTATTTCAATTGCTTAATTTTTTTAAGATTATCTATAAAAAATTATTGTTAAATTATTATTTCATTAGCGAAAAGTTTTTTATGAAAATATTGAACTTTTTACTTTATTTACTGAAAATTTGATCAAAGTTGTATCATTAGAGTCATCAATAAAAATTATTGTAACTTTTTACTTTATTTACTGAAAATTCGATCAAAGTTGTATCATTAGAGTCATCAATAAAAATTATTGTAGTTATTTTTAAACTATCGATGAAATATTTGGTCACTAGTCAAATATTATAAATTACTTTTAAATTGTTATTTCAATATTGGCTAAAATTTCTATTATAAATAATTAATATTATTATTTGCGCAAGTTTATTTCAATTGCTTAATTACTTTTTACTTTATTTACTGAAAATTTGGTACAACTATTTGGAATGAAAAATAAATAAGTATATTTATATTTTTTTTAGTAATCCATCATTGGAATTGATAAAATGTGGGAGCCCCAACGGTTACATCATCTTTAATAGATTTCATCGAATACGATTTAAGTGATGTCAATGTCTAATAAATTGAATATCAAACTTAGTATTAATCTCCAGTGGGCTACGTTTTGTAAATGGCCAAGTCAAAGTTATCATTCACCACATAAGCTTAACTTATTCTTTATTCACCACGATGACCTTCTCAAATATAAAAGACGAAAATACCCTATCAATAGCCTAGACACTAGGGCCATTGTCCGGTTGTCTGGGTCGTCCATGCCCAGAGTCAATGCCGTTTGGTTCCGAACGTCTGGCCCAGATGCATGGTTGTCTGATTTTCCAGACGACCATGAGCATGGCAAAGTTCGCCATTTTTGATGAATTTCACCCCAAAAAATCATTAAAATTATCTTTAACTTCGATTCTAACAATATTTCTATCCCAAACAATACATTAAAAACATAAATTCATAAATTTTATCAAGATTGAATGAAAAAAAAAACTCATTCTCAAACTCATAAACTTAAACAATAAAAATAAAAATAACATTGATTAAATGTGTAAAAGATGATGACGGTGAATAGTGTTGAAGCTGATTTCTTCGATAATATTTTTTTCCCCTTTCCTGAAATTTTTTCCCTCTTTTTTCCTTCATTTGAAAAGAAAGGTATTTGAGAGATTTTGCTAGATTAATCTGGTCAACCGAGCATTGACCACCATTCCCTCTCTCCAATGGGCTATTTCTGTAATCCAATACTATTATCCACGTCTTTTATCTACCATATAATAAAATAAATAGAAATCAGAGAAAGAGACCGCAAGGCCATCTACGAACTCAAATAGCACCACAAGCATGGTAAAATTAGTTGAAGGAATTTCTCCTCTTTTGATATCTCTAATTCAAGTTAGGATACATTGTTATCTATTTATAACGCAGATGTCAGTCATATATTTTTTTAGCTTATGTAGATTACCTACTTGTGACACGAAATGATGATAGACATCTAAGAGTTATTCCAACCCCTCAAGGATTGTTTCTTATTCCACATGAATACTTCCGAGACTTTTTGCTACGAACCAAATGGATTGTGCAAAAAAAAAAGAAACTCTCACTTCAATGTCAACTACTGAGGGTCTTATACATTATGATAGCTCAACGACTATTGATGCACTGAATACAAAAAGCTTGTTGGTTCTCTTCAATATTCGTCCCTCATACAACCACACATATCCTCACACGACCACACATCCTCATTGTCAATAAGCCAGAGCAGTTTATGTATTCTCCTTTTTGAAAACATTGGATGGCCGTCAAATAGTTACTTTGATACTTGAAAAGCACTATCTATAATGGACTGTGCCTATGTAAGAATCAATCCCTAGATCTTCATGCATTCTATGATAGGAACTAGGCTGGTTGCATTTATGATTGGACTTCTACATCTTCTTATCTTGTCTATTTGGGGGCAACTTTATTTTCTAGTCTTCTAAGATGCAAAAGTCCATTGCTCGATCCTCCATTGAGGTCGAGTGTTACTCCGTTGCCACAACTACTACTAAATTGTTATGAAAACCTTCGGGCAAACTTGCGAGTAAAATTCATTAGAAAATTTAACTTACAATTAGCTCATACACTTCTAAACCTTAACAGACTCTAGCCACCTAACTTATAAATCATCGAGAAACTCCTTCGGTTTTGCACGCCAACTCTTCTCAGAACTATGTGCTACTTTTCTCTCTAAGTGGATCAATAAGAACGAACCTCGTTCTTGAGTTTCGTAACTCCAAGTATCTTTTCCCAAAACTCCAGAACTCCGAAGGCTAGTTGGTGTTTGATCTTTCTATATTTTGATCTGTAGGCTGATACAAGAGATATTTGAATATGTATTTGGATTTCAAATAACAAATTCTTGACTTACAACAAGGCTCTACTAATGAAGGATCAATATATAGGATTAAATATTTGAACAAAGATTTTGGAGTTGACTTAATAGAATCAATGGAATGTATTTTTGATCTTCAACAACGAGATCTCTAAGGAAAAATAATGATTCAAATAACTCGGTGACAAAAATCATGCACCAACTATATACGATGACAGCATGGGTGCCACTTATCTTTGTGCATATCCGATTTTTCACTTAAAAATAAAGTACATTGTCATCGACTTTCACTTTGTGCGATACAAGGTTGCTTTTGGAACTCTATTCGTATCTCATTTTCAACACATGACCAAGTTGTTGATCTATTGACAAAACCACTATCTAGATCTCATCATGAGCAGTTACATCTTAAGATCAAAATCTCTATTATGTAAAAGCAAGAGAAGGCAATAAGAAAAATAAGAACAAGTATACACAAATTTACGTGACAATTGAAGACGGAAAAAATCACGAGTATAGAAGGAGAAATCCGTCATATCAAAGATGAATACAAAAGATAAGTGTTTTTGGCATCTAATCCAAAAAATTTCTAATGAAACCCTAACATAAATCATAAATATACATGCGTGCGAGAATTATAAAATAGATTCAATCTCTCCTCCACCACCACCGACCCCAAAAAATTCTCATAATTTTTGTTTCACCACATATTTCACAATGCGAGCATTTTGGGGTAGGCTAAACAAAATTTAGGTTATTGTACTATTACAAATCTCCACCTTAACAGGAAATTCAATGTTAAGAGTAAAACTTCACTCTTTCATAAAAGCTATCCACATAATCTACAAGAGCCCTTTAGGGCAAACTCAGCAGCAAAAGCCAACCAAGTCCAAGCAATGCTCAAACTTGACTATAAGGATTGACTTGGTCATCATATCAGCAAGATTATCTTAGGTACCAACTTTACGCACAACAATATCATCGTGAGTAATAACATCACGCACAAAATGATATTGCATATCAATGTGCTTCGTTCTCTCATAAAACATCCGATCTTTTGTGAGGAAAATAGGGCTTCGACTATCAAAAATACCATGGTAATCTATAAGTCTTCACCGAGTTCACCAAATAGTTCCTTAACCAAATAGCTTTCTTATAAGTCTCTCTAATCGCCATATACTCAACCTCAGTAGTAGTCAATACAACTTTAGTCTGTAAAGTATAGCAAAACTACTAATAGTAAAAAAATACTCTGTAAGAGATCTTCTTTTATCAAGGTCACTAGCAAAATTAGAATAGACATACCTAGGAACTCTATCGGTGATTCTCCAAAAATGCAATCAAACATTAGTAGAGCCACACAGGTATCTGAAAATCCACTGAATTGCTTTCTAATATTCTTCAAAAGTATTTGCCATGTATATATTGACTACATATGATAAATCTGGACATGAATAAACTATGACACACAAGAGAGATCCCATTGCACTAGAATACAGATCTCGTGACATATAGTCAACCTCATCATCTGATTGTAGAGATAAAGAAGATGAAAGTCTAAAATGGGCTGCTAAAGGAGTACTAACAAGTTTGACATTATGTATATTGAAATATAGAGAACTTTCTCAATGTATCCTTTCTGACTTAGTTAAAATTTGCCTGCTTTTCTATCTCTCAGAATCTTAATTCCAAGTATCTTATTTGTTGTCCTTAAGTATTTTATCTCAAATTCCTTACTAAGTTATGCTTTGACATTTCCAATCTCTCCTTCATCTTTGGTTGCTATCAATATATAGGAGTAGGTATATAAATGACGCATCATCATTTTGCTTAGAATAGACACAACTATCATAACTTCTTTTTTTTTTTTAAGTCATGAGTAGTCAAAAAGGAGTCAAACCTCTTATACCACTATGTGGGCGATTGTTTCAGGCCATAAAAAGACTTTTAAACAAGCACGCAGTCTTCATTTCCTGCAACTATGAAACCCTCTTGCTGCTACATGTAAATGCCATCTATCAGTTTTCCATTTAAGAATAAAGCGGCACTACCATGTACTTATGAGCTAGGCTGAGATGTAGAATCTAGTATAGACCCTGAATTAATCTCGAACCCCCCTTGTGTACATTTAGTTTATGCTCATTTGTATAATAAGAATCTATAGAAGGTAAGCCATGAAGCACTAAACTTTCATCAGTGATAACATCTCTACTGACTATTACTTTACTAGTTTCTGGACATAATAGCATATATCCCTTAACACCAGACTTATAGATCAGAAAAATGCACTTTCTATATTTAGTTTCCAATTTTCTTTTATTAACATGAGCGCAAAGAAGGACATCTAAATATCTTCAAATCAGAGTAACTACGATTACTGACCATACCTCTTTTGGATTCGTTTTGTCAGTGGCAGTTGAGGTTGAACAAATAACAAGAAAACAAGTTGTAGAAACGGCTTCAGCCAACATTGAAGAGCATATAACGTACTTTCTCTATCAAAATTCTATTCATCGGCTCAACCACACTGTTTTGCTGCGAATTCTTACAAATGTTTTGCTGCGAATTCTTACAAAATGTCAAGTCCCTCAAAATTCCTTCTGACTTGCAAAAAAATTAAACTCATTAGAACAACTCCAAGCCATTATCAGTGTGGGTCTATCTCTCAATCGTGATCTTCCACTCCTTGAATGTAGTAAACACATCACTCTTTTTCTTTAAAAAAAACACCCAAAATTGAATGTAGTAAACAAATCACTTTTTTACTTTAAGAAAAAAACCCAAAATTTTCTAAAAAAATATCAATAATGGTCAATATATATTAAGTAACTCCTTTGGAAGGCACCTTAAATGATCCATAGAGATCAGAATGTACATAATCAAGTGTTTCCTTCGAGTTGTAAATACCTTTACTGAATCTAACTCTCTTATGCTTCCCAAAAACACAATACTTACAAAACTTCAATTTACTAGTACTTTGTCCATTAAGAAGTCCCCCTCCCCCTAAGTCCACCATCCTATTCTCATTCATATGCCCAAGATGCATATGTTAATCTAGTAACATTACCATCTGACAAGGAAGAAATAGTGATAGCTACATCACCTATGACCGTAGAACCTTGCAAGACATATAACTGGGCAAATCTTATCCGCTCTTTCATCACAACAAGGGCCCCTTTGCTAACCTTTAGGATTCCACCTCGCTAGTGTACTTGTATCCTTTTGAATCAAGAGCACCGAAAGAGATAAGATTTTTATTTAGAACTGGAACATGTCTCACACAACTAAGTATCATGTCAACCCTATCAAACATTTTTAATTTTGACCTTTTCAAATACCAGCTATTTCACAATGTGCATTATTTTCCATTATCACAGGACCTTTAGAAAATTTTTCATATGTTGAAATCTCATTCCATTTGTGACACATGAAACATACAAACTGAATCAAGAATCAAATCCTTGTAAGGTTTGGAGTCGCCATAAAAAATAACAAGAAATTCTCCATCATTGTGGCTATCTTCTCCAACACTAGCTTTACCACATTTTTCGATTTTTTCCCCTTCTGATTAATAGATTTTTTATTCTTATTCCGCAACTTATAGCAATCAAATTTGATATGTCCTTTTTTCTTGCAAAAAATACAGATTTCTTCTCTGTTTTTAGATTTCGATATAGACTTCATATCACACAGAAATTCCTCTCATGTGTCTTCTCACGAACAAAAAGGACTTTTGCCTGAGTCTCGGATCCTACCACAAGTTGCTTCATCTTCTCATTGAGAACAAAGCATCACATACTTCATCTAATACAAGAGTGTTACGACTGTACAAAATAATGTCTTTGAATGTCATACATGGACAAAGCGGGGGACTTGATAAAATCAACCATACATTTTATTTATTATACTTAACCTCTGGGTCTCTAAATTAGAGATAATTTCTTTAAAGATGGTTAAGTAATCTTCTATGGGCTTACGTTCTGTCACGAAACAAGAATACAATTGTTACTTCAGAAGCAACTTATTGGTTAGACTTTTCATAATGCATAACTACTTCAATTTTAACCATAAAGCAGCGACGATTTTCTCCTTTAGAAGTTTGTGTAGTATTTAATTTGATAGATAAATATAAATTAGAGAAAGGCCTTTCGACCCTTACGTTGTTTTTTCTCTTGCATCCAAGATGAAGCTATCTAATAAACCTTAACACTGCATCATCCAAGTCCGTCTTCATGAGCATAGCCAGCATCTTGACCTGCCTATCGAAAACTTGGTATTGGAATCCAAAAGTCAAATATCCTACTTCATAATTTTGATTAATGAAAATCAAATATCGCTCTGAAATGAGTTTGATAAATAAAAGCAAGATTAAGAAATAAGAAAAATAAGTACAAGAACACACAGATTTATGTGAAAACTCAAGACAGCAAAAAACTATGAAAGCGAGATTAAGAAATAAGAAAAATAAGTACAAGAACACACAGATTTATGTGAAAACTCAAGACAGCAAAAAACTATGAGAAGAGAAGTAGAAATGCATTATATAGAAGATGAATACAAGATGAAGCCATCTTATCATGCACCTGAATTTACATATGGCAATGTTAATCTATTATCAAAAATAAGTCATTTATGGATATTACTAGGAGGGCCTAGCACATCCAGCCTAGTCTTACTTTCGCTCCACAAGGATCAAGATCAAATAAACGCGCATTTTAGTTTTGTTAAGCAAAGATATACTTCTAACCTCTCAAAAACTAATGATCTGAAGAGACAAAAACTCTTTAGTTTGTATTTTTATAGTTAACAAAAAAAAAGAAGATAAGATTTCTGATGTATGTGCGTGTTACTATCAACATAAAACTCCAAAAATTCTTATAATTTTGATTTCATTACATATGTCGCACCTCGAGCTTTTTGAGCCGAGTTAAACAGAATTCAGGTCATTGTACTCTAACAGTCTCCGATAGATCCTCTGTCTTGCAGGGGACATGTTAGAGAAAATCGTTCAAAGGATTCAAACTACAAATCCTAACAACAAAACCATATTAAAATCAAGGTCTCCAATGTAATCATAGTTCAAAACCCAAAACACACTACATTATCTCATAATAGTCTTTCTAGTCATGATCTATTTTGTGTATGTAGCAAATGTTCTAAAGAAATTCACATTAACATTATGGTTTCTGAAAAGGTAGTCGACTTGCTTGTTTAGTGTTTTAACCGACTCTATTGGAGTTTCACTGAGGAATTTCATACTATTACTCTTTTATAATAGTTTTCTCTTAAATTTGGAATGGTGAAAAATATATGTATGCTAATACGAGTAGTTGGCAAATTAATTACTTTTTATCACTTTGTGAAGTTCATCGCTTTATTTACTTGAACACCCGGTAACACTAGTAATCTATTGTAGTTTCAATCACAAAAATTTGGTGACATAATATTTCTAGAAGTATTAATGGTATTATGTTTACATACTCATAAAAATTCAATATTTGATGGTTGAAAATGAGAAACTTCAAATTAACAAATCTAAATTTGTAGATTAGCTTGAGATTGGTTTTGTATGTACTTTCGAGAATAATTGTTGCAAAAAAAGATTTAAACTTTTTGTAACCTCTAATCCATCCTTAATCATTCCATTCCACGTGCAACCCGCCATTGAAATTGAATTGCTTGTATGTGGGCCATATACAGAATCTCCAGATATAAAGTATGATAACACTTTTGTTAAATTAAATAATAATATAAAAATATTTTGTAAGGAAATAAATTGTCAAAATAAGTGAATCTTTTGACTCTTGATGCATTAAATAATGAATTTGTTTTTATTAGTTATTAAAATAAAAAATATATATTCTTTCAAAAACAAAAACTGTGTTTAATCGAGTAATTTATTTATATAATTTCAATATTTGTATAAAGTTTCTAATTATAAATATTAATCCGACAGTATTAAAATTTTAAATTTTGTTGGATATATGCTATTATCCAGTATTAAAAATAATTTAGCATTAATTGATTTTATTTTTTAATTTGAAAGAATATCTAATTTAGTATTGAAAATTTACCAACAAAAAAAACTTCAAAAATTAGATATTGACTCGCATTTTATCAGTTTATTATTCTACAATATTGAAATACATTTTAAGTTAATAGTAGGTAATTCATTGTCTGCCATTCGTATGTTACTGTACCGCATGTTATATGAATTTTAAAAATGATGATCAATATTTTGGTGTAGGTTCAAGATCAGCCAAAAAATTTATCCTCAATTGAGTCAATCAGATGGCAGGCTACAATTTGATTTTTACCAAAAGTAGTACATGTCACAATATGAAGTGATCAACTTTTTGTAATTATGATAAAAATTAGTACATGGCACAGTGTGATACGATCAAGTTTTCGTACGAATATGAATAATTACACAAAGGACCAGCGCCGAGGAGATAGCCAAGATTCCGCCTTCCTCAATATGAAATTTTTTAACTAACACGAGAAATTATACACAAGTAGGCCCATATATTCAATACATGACGCCTAATCTTCTCCTTGACAATAGAAATCGTTTCAAGAAATATAGCCAAGAATCAACACGTTTGGCCATAAATTCAGTTGGGACCCCACCCAAAAAGCTGTTGTGAAGTACTCAATAGAAAGGCCGATATCACAGACGCAAAAGTCAAAATCTTACGTACAAAAGAAAAGAATCCTAAAAAGTGCCATATTAGATTATATCAAAAAGTGCCATATTAGATTATGATATAAAAGGAGGGATATCTTCCAACGCTTTATTTGTTGGCTGATTATAGAAACGCACCCCAAGATATTAGGTTAGAGAATTGGACCCCCTTCTAATAATTATATATATGCGTCCCCTACCCATTTTCAAAACTATACACCTCAGGATCACACGAGCAAGCTAAGTAGGGGTCGTTTGTTGGGTGGAAAAATAAAGATGTCGTTCTTTCTTTTCTTTTCAGTCCTTAAACTAAGGATGATAACGAGTTGATATGGATGAATATGCATCGATCAAGATTGTTTGTTAAAGTGCCTCAAGGGAGTAATCTTGTGATCTATGTTGAAGATCATTTCAACACGACTACACTGTCAACTAACCACCATATGAAACCTGGCACAACAGATGAGAAGCTTATGTTCATCCAATTTAGATTGACAAATTGGCCTGCTATAAACCACCTATACTGGGATTGGATAAACCTAGCACCTGACTAAGTCTAAATGTATGTGAGTAATTTCTAAAAATGTAAGTTATTAGTAAGATGTTATGTATATTAGTTAAATATGACTTCAACAAGCCTCATACATGTAAGTCGAAACCATTAAAGCCTAACAAGTACACAATTAATTTAAATTGGTGTTGAAAATACTTGAATTTATGACCTTTGTCCGCTCTCATACTATGTCGAATCACTTAATCTAAAAACTTACATTACTATATAAAGGAAAAATTACCCAAAAACTTACCTCGCAAGTATACAATTAAAAAACAAACGGGATTAGTTTTAATTTCACAAATTAGGAATTAATGAATTATTTAAATTAATTAATATATATTTAATAAGGAAAATATCTAATTAAATCTTTTCACCCTCCACTACCATTATTATTATGTAGCTCTTCAAAACTCACCAACACTACACCATGAAGGCCTGCGTCCACCACCATCCGCCACTTCCGACCACCTACCACCGGCGAAATCACCTCAAAATTTATATTTCGAATTAGTTCGTGAGGTTTAATCCTCGAATTTATATAAATATCAGAAACTATATAGAATGTCAAGGTTTAATGCAATGTTGAGCCCATATATTGAATTCTGCCTTCTCTTTCTCCAATATCCCTTTAAAATACGTTATTTGGCGTCTTGATTCGGATAATTTCACGCCACTATTGAGCAAACCTAAGTCAGATTTTTTTCTGCCAAAAGGCAAATAGCTTTGAGCACTTCAAAGAACAAAAGCTCAGCAAGACATTGAGCACTGTTGAAATTTTTTTACATACAAGTGTACGATATCGTAAAAATCAATATAATGGACCTTTGAGTCCGAATATCGTTCCCACGAGAACTATACTACAGGACTTAATCTAATTATTCCTAACTTCAATTTGATTGAAAACAAATAATAAAGTTTTATTTTTTTAACTACTTTTAACTGCTTCAAAATATCAAAATCTTGCAAACAATGGTTGATTGAAGATTCAAATATGGGATAAATATCAAGGCATAACAATTTCATCTATTGATCACCTTAATTCTTAATTCAAGATTCATAAGCTGATGTAGTGTTCAATCGAATTCCTCTATTGTATTCAATTTACCCCTTTCGAGTTTTTTTTGAGCCTATTTACTAATTCAATTTCATATCTCTGTGTGAATCAACATTAGTTAAGCAAAACACTAGTCCTAAAAATTCATATTATGACCGCAATATTAGGTATCTCTACACGTTATACTAATTTACTGGATTTTACTGTATGGTCTAAATCTCCAACTCACCTCTCGATTCGTAAGAGACTCATATATCAAATTAGTGATCAATTAATTCAATGTATTAAACTCATAGTAAAACCAATACATGTATGAATAAATCACAGAAATCTTGAATAGAAGAATCAATGATCATAAGTTGACTACATTGTTTGTCAAATATGAAAATTAGTTATTCATAATGTAAAAATAAACACAAGAAATTGTCTTTGAATACATCATCGGATTCTTTAAATAAAGATGTAGAAAAGAATTTAATCTTGCACTAAGATCTTCTTCCTCTTCCAATCAATGTTTCAAACTTGAATTCCTTGATGATTTCATCATTTGAATTTTTCTTTTCCATCTCTCGTTGTATATTTGTTTTCTCAATGTGTGGAAACCTTAAAATTTCCTCCTTTCTTTTATTTATACCCACCTACACGTTTTCCCCAAATTTGGAGTTTTTTTGGGCTTTTTGCTGCCCATAACAGCATAATCCTAAAATTTGCGGTGTAGCACCTAGGCATTACGATGAAACTCCAAGCTAAGCACTATGGGGCGTTATATTTCTATAACCCAAGTTCAGCTTTCTGCGCCTGGGCACTTGATTACTCCATTTTTTCTCTTTTTTGGTGCTTGGGCGCTCTGAGTATGGTATTTTGCTACTTCTTTTTACTGATTTTGGCTTGTTTGTAAACTTCAACATCTCTTTTACATCACCTCACCATACCTTTAAAACAACACTAACAAATAAATAAAAAAATGTTCTATAATTATAAAATTTGACCAATAATTAAATTAGATTTGTAAAAATTTTGTAAGTAAAAACACAATTGTTAAATAGCCCTAAACTTAACGGTTTGCGAGTCCTCGAGCAAACACAAAGTAAAAGAAAAAAAAAAGAACACACAAACACAAACGTAGTCGGATAGCTTGTTCTCCTTCTTATCACGAATTTCAATGTCATCAATGTCGAACTCTTGTAGTAACAAAACCCACCGAATCATCCTTAGTTTAGCATCATTCTTCTCGAATAAGTACTCTAAAGCTGCATGATCTGTATAAACTATCACCTTAGAACCAATTAGATAAGAACGGAATTTTTCAAAGACAAACACCACTACTAGCATTTCCTTTTTTAGTTGTTGTGTAGTTGACCTGAGCATTTGTCAAAGTTTTGCTGACATAGTAGAAGACATGAAAGACATTTCCCTTTCGTTGACCTAACAGTGCTCCCTCTATGAAATCACTAGCATCACACATGAGTTCAAAGAGTAGTTCCCAATCCAGTGTCACTATAATATAACAGGTGCAGATGTTAACTTTTCCTTCAAAGTGTTAAAGATATTTAAACACTCATTATAAAAGATAAATGTCACATCCTTCTCCAGTAGATTGCACAGAGGTTTTGTAATATTTGAAAAGTCATGGATGAATAGTCTGTAAAACCAAGCATGCCCCAAAAAGCTTCTAATCCCTTTGATATAGGTAGGTGGCTACAACTTTTCAATCACTTGTATCTTTGCTTTGTCGACTCACTACCTTGTTAGAAATCCGATAACTCAGCACTATCCCCTCTTTCACCATAAAATGGCATTTTTCCCAATTGACCACCAAATTCTTCTCTTCACGTCTTCGTAATACGAGCGATAAGCGTTCTAAGCAGTCATCAAATAATTCTCCAAATTCTAAAAAGTCATCCGTGAATACCTCGATGTACGTTTCCACCATTTCAGAGAATATGGTCATCATGCATCGATGAAAGGTCGCAGGTGCATTGCACAGGCCCAAAGGCATTCTTCTAAAGGCAAAAGTACAGTAGGGATATGTGAATGTTGTTTTCTCCTGGTCTTCAGAGCAATGACTATTTGATTGTACCCTGAATATCCATGTAGAAAATAGTAATGAGAAGGGCCTACTAACCTTTCCAACATCTGATCAATGAAGGTTAATGGAAAGTGATCTTTTTTGGTGGCATTATTTAGCTTCCTGTAATCTATACACACTCACCATCCCATTACTAACCGTGTTGGTATCAACTCATTGTTCTCGTTCTTCTCTATTGTAATTTCACCATTCTTAGGTACCACATGTATTGGACTTACCCAAGAACTGTCTGAAATTGGGTAGATAATTCCCGCATCAAGCAATTTCAACACTTCTTTTCTCACAACTTCCTTCAAGTTTGGATTTAATCTGTACTGACCTTCCACGGATGGCTTAGACTCATCCTCCATTAAGATTTTGGTCATATAAAGAGTAGGACTGATTCCTTGAATAT
>CAIGRP010048686.1:0-11238 GCA_903798385.1 Fraxinus cuspidata
ATTTTAGCCCGTGCGGGAAAAATTCATGGATCCGCCCCTGCCAAAACAGGTATATTTCAAAGCATAATTTCAGATTCGTTCGGAGTGCAAGAAAACACTACCCCATGCTTGTAGCAAGACATCTTCTGACAGAGAAACCAGACGAACGGCCCCACAAGAAACTTAGCGAATAACATGGAATGACGAAAATTAGAAAAGAAAATTGACAGCGGGCAAGCAACAATACGCTATGTAACATTCTCAATAAATAAATATGGGGTTGGATACATAAATCTTTTTTTCACCGCTCTATTCAATTATGAGCTACATCTACTCAAAATTACAATAAAATCAAATTTCTTGTAAACACATCGGGTCATTATAATTTTGATCCATATCTTCCTCTTATAAACTTCTTTCCCTGGTTCATTTCGCTCTTATGAATGTGGTTTCTCTGGGTCTAAGCATGACATGTCATCGACATCTAAATTGTCCCATCTTTAATTTATCTCTATTGGTCGAACCGCCACTTGTTTGCGTATATCTCATTACTTATTTTATTCATGCTAAAAGAGTCTGAACATTCTCATTTATGGTACTTTCACCTTAAAAGCATAAATACATGAAGCAATCAACCAACCAGTCCCACAAACCAAAACTTGTCAATTAACCATTAAGTTGAACTTGTCTTTTAATTTGGTAATGACAAAGTCCAGAAAAATACCAGATAATAATGACTAGTTGCTCTTTTAATTACACATTCATGAATCGATAATTTTTATCAACTTTTTAACCACTCATTTCATCAATTTTTATCAAAATTCACTATAAATGTGATTTTAGCAAAATAAAACAAGGACTAGATTTAGCCCCTGTTTGACAACCATTTTTTAGGAAGAATGAATTTTTGAATAAAAAAAAAATTTTTTTTTTTTAAGAATGTGCGATTATAAAGTAAGTAAAATTTTTAAATTTACGTGAAAAATATTTGAGCTCCTAATGCCTCCATTTAAAAAATCACACATACATATTTTCAACTACATTCACATAATAAAATATTTTGCACGTAAACTCAAATATATGCCCACTTTTTAACCACACATCCTCGAAAAAATCACTATTCAAAACATTATTTTTCTCAATAATGACTATCAAACATGGGCTTAATGTAAAAATATGTGGTTGAAAATAAGTATGAGAGAGAGAATTTTGAAATAATAGTTACCAAACATGAGCTTAATTTAAGTAAATAGAGTTTCAAATTTTAGGATTGAAAGGTTCTACATGTATGATACAGCAATAACGTGACATTAAAAGCCTTTGATAAAAATTTGATTGGTAAGGATTAAAATTATATTATTTTTCTATTTGTTTAATCAAATGCAATATATATTTTTCCAACAAGTGTGGGAAGTTAATAATAAGAATTTCAAGATAAGTCGCATTGTATAAAATTAAAATGTTATTGTCAACTTTATTTCAATAGAGATCTTTTTTTCGAAGTTCTTGCTCAATAGTTTTAGTCACCGGTTGGCTCCATTATTTGATATTATAATTTCTGGAATGATGTTTTTTTTTTATGTGTGATTGAAAAAGAAAGAAATGTTTTTAATTTACGTATAATACTATTTTATGAAATATTGTGTGGTTAAAAATAAGAAAGAAAAAAAATTATAATATTAAATAATGGAAGTCAAACGGGACTTGTTTTTATTTAAAAAGAAGAGAGAGAGAGAGACCACGGAAACTGCACATTTGAGTATGAACAGTCTGGTTGGTCGTTGAGATTCCAATAAAAATCAGAACTTGTTTTTTATTTCTTTCTTATTATTTTGACTTTTATGAAAGGGAGAGAGTGTGATTAATAGGAATGTCAAATTTGAATGATATATATTTTAGACAAAAAAGAAATCGTGCAGAATCAAGCGATTTAATTGACACTACATGCGATTGAGTTGTCTCCAGCAATTCCAGATCCGAAAGTTTCACAGGCTAGTTTTCTCTTCAATTCAAATCATTCAATTCTTAAATCAAATTAATATTACTTTCTGTTCATCAAATCATTGATTAGTTTATCAGAATTCTGTTTGTTTTAATCTGCAGCTGGATGTTTATTTGTGATTTTTTGGTGATGATTTGTTGTTCAATTTAATTTTAGTAAATAAGTGCATTGAAGAAGGAACCATTCTTGCATTTCCTTAACTATATATTGATCCAAATCATAAATTAGTATAAATTGTTGAATTGTAGTGCAGGTAAAGGGTATATCTTAACCCTTTCTTATTTGCTTAATTGCTCATAAGATACAGGCAAAGAAGAAAGACTTGAATGCTTTTTTAGGGTTTAGGTCAACCCATTTCTGTTTTGAAGATGTGCAGAGTTGTTATTTTTCCTAGGTTAAGTAGCTTAAATTCGAGTACTAATAACTGCAGATCCAGCTTCATGGCCCAATCAGCGAGTGCTGGCCCTGTAAAGAAACTTATACAAATTGATGTTAGTTCAGACACCGTATGCCCATGGTGCTTTGTGGGGAAAAAGAATCTCGACAAAGCTATAGCATCCTCAAATGATCAATACAATTTTGAGGTTCGTTTTAGTTTTATTTTCTTATTGTCAATACATTTCCAACTTCAGTTCATAATTAGTGAGAATTTCTGTGCTGCAGATCAAATGGCACCCCTATTTTCTTAATCCTTCCGCGCCCAAGGAAGGAGTTGTTAAGAAGGACTATTACAGGAATAGGTTTGGACAGCGAGCTGAACAAATGGAGTCCCGGATGGCTGAGGTTTATTCTTCTCCTTGAGTCCTTTCCTTGAACACTCGAGAATTTTTTTTTTTGGTTCTTAACTCTTCCATATAAGTAATATGATTCCAAAACACTGTGATTTGCAGATCTTTAAGGGTTTTGGACTGGAATATGACGTGGATGGACTAACGTAAGTTCAATTTATTTTTGGGCAAGTACTTGACAGTGCATCGCTACTTATATCTTACAGAGGTGCTAAAACTCACAAAATAAGTGGTTGGAGCCACCTTGACTATTGGGTTAAAGAAGGTGGTGGTTTTCACTTCCCACACTCTGTTTATGACTTTTGGCACGAAGAAAATTGGGCTTTTACAGTTGTAACGTGAAGGTCATGTTTGGTACTCAGTACTAAGCAATGCTGCACACGACAAACAAGATTATTACTCATTTTTCTTCCTTAATTCTATTTGATACTGTCTAGTCTAGCATACTAAACTTGACAGAAGGGAGTTCATTTTTAGATGCCACTGATTGGGTCTCGGATGTGCAGGGGAAATACTCTGGATAGCCATAGGTTAATATATTTTGCTGGACAACAAAGGCCAGATAAGCAACATAAACTTGTTGAAGAACTTTGCCTTGGTTACTTTACACAGGGAAAGTATATAGGTGACAGGTCAGTAGAGTAGCTAGATTTCTGTCCCGAGTTCAATGTCAATCGAAGCTTTTATAGTTTCATATTTTTGAAGATTAACTTGATTGACATTGTCTCATCGCATCTAAAGGCAATTTCTTGTGGAGTCTGCAAGAAAAGTAGGACTAGAAGGGGCAGCGGAGTTTCTAGAAGATCCAAACAATGGACTGAAGGAGGTTTGTTTTCAAAACAAGAAATCTTATTCATTAATAAGATATGAATATAATATGTTTGTCTATTATTTCTTTTAATCCGTCCAACCTTTTGTGATCTAGAACAAGGTTATGGAAAGCAGGGTAATGATTTCTATGATTCCAAGATTAAAACATTGTGTTTGGATTTTAGCTCTTTCCTGTTAGTCCTATTTGTCTACCATTATTTCATCACTCTTTTTTTCTCAAACTCATTTTCAACCACACATTTTCACAATAAAATATTTTGCATGTAAACTCAAAACTTTTTCCTACGTTTTAACCACACATTATCCAAAATTCACTATTCCAAAACTCATTTTCATTGAATAATGGTAGACAGATAGGGCTAAAAAAATAGCATACTTAAATCTAATTAATGTGACCAGCAAAAATTTGCCTTTTTGTGAAGGTTAACGCAGAACTTCAGAAGTACTCAGCACATATAAGCGGAGTCCCATATTATGTGGTAAGTTGAGGAAAAATCACTTCCTACGATGAAAATAATTGTGCAAACTATAGATTCTAAACTAACCTTATTTTGCAACAGATAAATGGGAAGTACCAATTGAGTGGAGGCCAACCACCCGAAACCTTCCTGAGAACTTTTCAAACGGCTGCAAGCAAATAAAATATTGTTTTCTGATCAACTATGAGGGAGTCCATCAGTTCGACCAAATGGATGGCTTGTTCCCTTTTCCTTCTAATCTTCTTAAAGTTATCTTCTTGTTTCGTTGTCTGTGCAGGTGGTATTAATGTCATTAGAAAAATAAGGTGGGATTAAACTCGAGTTGTTGTAACATTGGTAATAAGTGAAACTTCTGCACAAACATATTTTCTGTATTGGGTTGAAAACGATGATTTGTATGTGTTCATGTTGTCTACCTCAGTTCAAATGATGTTTCGAATGTTTCCTTTTTCATTTCATTTGTTTCAATTCTGTAAAAACCATGTAACAGGTTATTGGTATTGAAAGTAATTAGTATCAAGTTAGAGTTAAAAATCTTTTTGTTCTTTCCATTCAAATCATAACAATATAATGTAAAAAATTTCACCAAGATCAGGTTCTAGGAGATGAGAAATTTTTTTGTGGTTGGACATATCATTTGGCTTGCTTGATCACTGATTTGGATGCATGCATTAAGTTGATGGCATACAAATTCAGGAACCTAGCACTTGGCCTCGATTATACGAATGGACTGTGAAATTTAAGGGAGAACCAGTGATTAAGGAATATCATCTTTATAGCAGCAAGTAGCTGAAGCATTTTACAAGGTTGAAGGAAAAGTTAAAATCACCAAATATGAAGCAAGCACGTTTGGTGAATAGTAGTATACAGTATAATAAACAATATTTTCCTTCTTTTTACCTTTCTTAGTACGTGTTTGGTCTAGAAGTTGTCCATTTGAATCCATGCATGGCAAAGTGTTGGAATAAATGATCAAATTAATGATTGGAACTGTTGCTCAATTGACATTAAGGCTTCAAAATAATAAAACTTATACATGATAAATTATATTTGCTATGGCTTCTAGTGTTTTGTGTATGTGCACCTTCCCTCTAGATGAATGACACAAAAATTCTATGATGCGTGCAACAAACAAATACTCAAAGCAACCAAAATTTAGATACACTGCCCAGTAAATTCACCTCCAGGCTTCAAATGTAAAATCGGTCAAACAATCAACATAATGGGTGTTCTTTCACCTTGTTGAAAAAAAAAAAAATCCAGTTGTGAGAGTGGAAGGTATATATACAAAATCGCACCTCATCAAGAGAAGTGTGAGCAAAAATTTCTGTGTGAAAAATAATATACAGAAGAAGCAAGTAGTTGAAAGAAATTATTATGTATTGATTATTGAGACAATAGTATGCTCGAGTGATGCATAACTTTACATGTTTGATTACCGTTCTTTATTTCCTTTTCTGTTTGATGTTGGTTTCATACACAACTAGAACTTTTGGGAAAGATCATGTCGTCTCATCGAATGCCATCTCCTGGAAAGCAAAGTGAAGAAAATTAACCACAGGTTGACACATATATGCATGATCATGCACTTGTGTCCATTTCAGTTAATAACAATCGAACCCAGCTAGTTTCCTAGCATGTTTGACTAAGCTTAATATTAAGTATAATTGTTTAAAGATCTTTGGCTGAGTTACTTTGCAATATGGGATAGTCAAGGTCATGAAAAAACAGAATGTTTCTTGTCCCCGCCCCACCCACTTTGTAGAGATAAACCAGAAGTTATATATTGTCGAGAGACTAAAAACATCATTGCCAAGAGCATAATTTTCCATCTAGCCAGGCATGATTTTCTTGGACCAGCTTCAGTTGAATTCTTCATATCTTATATTTAAAATATAGTTCCTTTATTGAACGTCAAACAACTGTAAAGAATCTAAATTTCCTGCTTGTGTGAGTTTTCCTTTAACTGGAGCGGTAAAAAAGAACCCAAGGATGCAAGACTACCATTAAGGTCTAATCTTCTCAAACACCCAAGGAAAAGAGGGACGACAAGGCAATTCATTAGGCAATAGCCATCAGAAAGAGATTATGTGTCACTTTGTGACCAGTAAGCAACTAATATTACTGATGTTGGACGTACAGGCTACATTGGTCGCAAAAGTTGTGTACTAGCCACTAAATCATACAAGCAGATTTGGAAAGAGACCGTGAGAAAGCAACAGCACTAACTGAACAGAGGAAAATATGCAATTAGAGATAAAAGCTTCCCATGTGAAGATATGATAACTTCCCCATTGATACTCCGCGTACGTGGGGAAAAGTCAATGTTTATACAAAATCAAGAATGCAGATGAGGAAATTATAAGCTTAAAGAATAAGCAGACATTGGAAATACTAGGAATGATCAGACATTACCTTGCCACAAACTGGACAGTTATCACTTCTTTCCATCCACTCATATATACAACCAAGATGGAAATGGTGAAAACATTTCGTAATTATCTTTGGGTTTTCCGTAGTATACTCTGCAAGGAAAAGATGCATTGTATTAAAGGTAAGTAAAATCAGAATCCAGGATATCTAAACTATGAATTGCATATTGGAGCAGCAGTCATCAACTCAAGCAAACAAGTGCAGAAAGATTTTGGGCGATGCAAAGAAAACTCCAAAATTCTGTCTGTTCAAAATTCCATGTCCCAGAATCACATTTTTCTTTGTCGATGCTGCTTTAGGCTATCCCAGTCAAACACTCTTGTTTCACACTCTTAGCACCAGAATCCCAGATCAGTAAAGGATAAATTTGGTTCTAAATATTTATGAAAATCGTAAGCTTGTATTTCTAAGTAATACTACAAAATCAGATACCTTACATATAATGAACAAACACAATGAGGAAATGCCAGAAAACTAAAAATGCTATATTCTTACCTTCAAGACATGTGGGGCAGATATCTTCATCCTCTGAAGAAGTGTTAATATGAGCAAATTCTGTCATCGTATTAGTTATTGAGAGTCTTGGTTTTGATTTCAAATTGCATTCGTTTGATCCTTCTTCGCATATAAACTCTTTCAATCTGTTTGTGACGCTCAAAGATTCTGACTCTTCATCGACTTCGCTTCCCCTCAGGGGTTCAGTTTCCTCATGCGAATGGCTTGAGCCTTTCTCACGTCCAGATACCATTCCACCCTGCTGCAAGTGAAAATATCTTGGATCCGCATCGTAGGGCAGAGGTCTTGGAGGAGCGTGGTACAAATCCACTAGAGAAGTATCAAGTGACGGTGCAGAACTTAAAGATGTTGTCCCCTGAGTGGATAAAGCGATTTCCTGTTCTTCTTCTCTATGAAACAATGATGTATACTGCAAAAAGCAATAAAGAGTATTCTACAATCAGAGGGCAGCGTAAATTAGTTGACATTGTGACTTCATAGTTGACATTCACGAAATTTTTAATGATACAAAAATTGATGTCAGTATTGTGTATGGAAAATTATCCCATTAACCCAATAAGAATCCTGACCTGAAGCTTCCCCAGTAGGGTTTGGGCTTGGTCAAGTAATTCAATTGAAATCTGTATTCCACATTGTGAACTTTTCTGCTCAATCGGTATTGTTTTCATTTTCAGGCTAGCAAATTAAATGGATTCACATGTAGTAGTTCGACAGCACCATCGCTCTAAATTACATAGATTTTGAAACTCTTAAACTCATCAAGTTTATTGAGAAGTCGTTGATAACCATCCATATTATGGACATTTTTGTAAGCAGAAATTAAATTCGATTTTTTCAGTTCAAAAAATTGAGGTCATCAATCCACTCAAAATACTTAAGTAGACAGTTAATACTTTTAAGCGTACCACATGTAAGAAGTTTTGAACGAAGAAACGAATGCATATAAAGTTCCCACAGATTGAGCTGTTAGAATGAGCAAAATCTTCACATTCATCCCTCAAACAGCAACAAACAGCACCCATGATCTGATAAATACTCCCTCAAACAATTCCCCCTTTTAAGTATCCTCAATAATTTTGGAAACTAATGAAAATAAGTGAGGACCCCAAGATCGTGAGGCAGCATTCTCTCTCTCCAAGAAACGAAATGCCCTATCTTATTTTGCAGACATTAAACAATAGGAACCATAATATACCTGCACCTGTAAAAACAAGAAGAAAAAGTGAAAATCTCATTCGAGTAAATAATGGAAATAGTCTAACAATTGTTAACTGATAAAATCTCACATCGAATAGAGATGAAAATATAGACCAACTTATAAAGGTTTTGGCTACTCCTCTTATAAGAGCTCAATTTGGCACCAAGTGCAATTGTATAGTTATAGTTGGTAGTTAGTCCAATTGTATAGTTAGTTAATTACTTTTGCAGCTGTCAATCCATTGTTTGTTAGTTTGTTAGCTCCATTGTACTGTATTTATATTCCACTGTGATGTATTCTTCATTGAATTGAATGAGAAATTTTTCTTTCATTTCCACATTCTTCTCTCCTAATATGGTATCAGAGCTTCTTTACTGCTGCGATTCTTAGGATCCGATTAGCCTCACTGATCATTACAATTTGATTAGAGGACACTGATTAACCATGGCCACTGATGCCCCAAATCAATCAGTTCATAACTCATCACCGACAAGCAATTCAGTCATTGATAACGGATCGAATCCATAGTTCCTTCACCATTCAGACAGTTCAAGCTTTGTGCTTGTTTCAAAGCCTTTGACGAGGGATAATTATGCATCTTGGAGTCATGCTATGATGATAACCTTATTAGTGAAGAACAAGTTAGGATTTATCGATCGAACAATTCTGTGACCTGATAATGCCAGTGATTTGCTCAGCTCATGGATCTGTAACAATAATATGGTGATTTTCTGGGTCCTCAAGATATCTGCAAGTGTGATGTACTCTGAATCCGCATATGATATTTGGATAGATATCAAGGACAGATATTAATAGGAAAACGGTTCGCGCACATTTCAATTAGGGTGTGAGTTGATGAACCTTACACGGACAAATGTTGTCAATGTCTATTTCACTAAGCTGAAAACCATTTGGGAAGAGCTTAGTAACTACAGGCATATATGTTTGTGAGGAAAGTGCACATGTGGATGAAATAAGAAACTTACTGAACATCATCAATGGAATATGTCATGTCATTTTTAATGGGATTGCATGAATCATTTGCTCAAGTAAGGGGTAGGCTATTATTGATGGACCCTATTCTCCCTATTAACAAAGTGTTTGCACTTGTTGCACAAGAAGATAATCAAAGAAAGGTTAACTCGAATATTGATACATCTGGAATCAATTATTCAATGGCATTTTATGTTTAAAATGAAGCTAGAAAACCAGCTGCAGGTCAATTTTTATAACAGATATCAGAAGACGGAGAGACATATTTGTACCTATTTTGGTTACACAGGTCATGTGGTTGACAAGTGTTACAAGTTACATGGCTTTCCTCCTGGATACAAGCCTAGACAAAGAGCTGGAGTTAACAATCCAGCAGGTTCAAGCAATCAAGCAAACTGTATCATTGCTAATATGGTGTCTAAATCTGCTCCAGATCAAACACAGAACAATGTTGGGAACTTTGTGCAGACATTGAACCCTGCTCAGTATCGGGAACTAATGAGTATGTTAAACACTCATCTCACAGCTGCTAAGGTAGATACAGAGTTAGATGACAATTCTGGCCACCTATCAGGTGCCTGCTTCTCCATATCAATTAATCCAAAGTTCAATTCACCTACATATTGGGTAGTGGACTCTAGTTCTACAAGTCACGTGTTCAAATCAATCAAACTTTAACGCAATGAAACCGATTCAGAATGCATTTGTTAATTACCTAATCAGGAACAAATCCATGTGCAATTTATTCACCTTTTAAGATTGAACGTCAAATCTTAACACCAATGAAGAAAAACTATATAAGGAAAAAAAAAAAGGAATTGAATAAAAAATAGTGTCCTCACTATCAGATAAATCAAAATTATTCTCTCTTTGTGTGTACATTATTACGGAGCTCAAATGAAAAAGGATGGAACTTTTCTGGAAGCTGCGATTCTAATTCACGATATAAAACGAAAATTAAAGCATATGATTTAAAAAAAAAAAAAAACAGAAAGTGCAGTCATGAAATTTCTAAATTTTCCAATTTCTTTAAAATCAAGCAACAGATAATCATTCTGTACGTAAAGGAAAATAAATAAAATTTCCATCCCTTCATCAAGTAAATAAACTCACTGTAGGCTATACGAATCTAAATTTCAACTTACATATTCTGAAAAAAGGAGAATTACAATATAAGCGAGATAGAAATTGGTCAACAATAAGTAATTAAATTGTAAAATAAAAGTATCGAGCTTACGGAGATAGATGATTCTCTAGAGAAAGAAGCCAAGAAATCCGAGGTCGGATGCTTCACAATCTTATTTCTATAAAATATACGAAAAAATAGAAACTATGTATTTATATAGAAGTATCGACTACGGAGAATGCGCAAAGGTGAGGAAATTGGGTAATTTTTGAAAATNATTGTACGGGTAGACAACTAGTTTATATAGAAGTATCGACTACGGAGAACGCGCAAAGGTGAGGAAATTGGGTAATTTTTGAAAATAGTCCTGAGCCAAAATTCCCTTTCAGGTTATTGAGCGAGTCTTCGGACGTTTGATCTTTTATAATGAGAGAGAGACTTCTTGACTCACTTGATTGACTCAAATGAAGAGTTGAATTTAAAATTTAGGGTAAATAGCACAGAACATTCATACATTTCAACGTCATTGTGCAAAACACCATTATCTTTCTTTTTTGACATTTTCACCCCTACCTTCCAACTTCAATTGCACAAAAGATCATTTTCAACAATTTTTTCAATAAAAGACGATTTTTACCCTCATATTCAAATAAAATAAAAAGAAAAAGAAAAGATGAATAACCAACTCAACTATAGTCCTTAAGTTTTTAAAAATTATAAAGAAATCATAAATTCTCCACCACCACCACTTTCAGAACCTATCAAGCTGCCACATGTGGATCTATAAGTGGCAGCTTGGTGGAGTTATGAAAGTGGTGGTGGTGTAAATTTTTGAACTTATCTGTAATATTTTGAAAATTTAGGATTATGATTGCAATTAGTTTATTTTTTCT
>CAIGRP010048695.1:0-16551 GCA_903798385.1 Fraxinus cuspidata
AATACAAAAAATGATTTAACCTAGAGACAAAGAGACTATATATATAATAAATAAAAGAAGTTGAAAAGACTATTCTACCCTTAATAAACAATAAAATAAAATAATCATATTTCTGTTTGGGTGTTCCAAGCCCGACCAAAGAATTGCACAACAAAAATTCAATTCCATTTTGCCGACAAATTGAATTGGAAAATTTGAAAGTGCTCCGGTTTATGGCAGCATTACATGCTGAAAATGCATCTTCCCTCAACAACATTTTGCTCTTTATTATCAAAATTTTCAATTTCGATGAGACCGAGGAAGACAAAGGGAAATTACCAGGTAAATTAAAGGTTTTGCATGAAGATGAGTTTGATTTGGTGGCAGAAAATGGAGAAAAAGGAAAAATGATCGGAGAAGAAGGTAATGGCGGAGGTGGTGATGGCTACTGGTTTTGCTCGATGGGGTGGTGGGGATGAGGTAGAGAAGACAATGAAGAAGAAGTTTTTAGGGTGGATTCTAGGTAGGGAGGGGTATATTTTTTATTTAATTATTATAATTGTGTTTTTATGAAAAAAATATAATTTTACAATTTTACCTTTTTTAATTTGGTCAAAATTTATTTATTTTGATCAATTAACGTTCAAACTAATAGAATCAATTTGGACCTCATATACTAATTTTTGAAAGGTTTGAAATTGTGGATTGTACGCCACGAAGATTAGAGCAAATGCTGCAAAAAGTGAAAAGTTTGAAACTGCAGTTGCACTTATCTCTTCTTCTTTTTTTAATTGAAGTTGTCTCAATCAAACACGTCATAATTGATAATTCTTTTTCAGCCCTGTTTTTCCCCCCTTTTGTGTGTTTTTGCCCTTTTTTATCACCTCATATCATCATCAATATCATGCCCTTTGATTTGATAAAACCACAAATCTAAACTTCTGCTCCAAAAGGTAACATCTTTGATGAGGATTTCTTGATGTTTTATCTGGGAAGATTGTTCTTTTGAATTACTTGACTGGAGAGTTTTGAGATTTTGAGAAATTGGGTTTTTATTTATTTGTTTTTTTTTCTTTTTGGGGAATGAACCTTCTAGAATCTGAACTGGCTGACCAAACCGTTCTATAAGGAAAATGTAACTTTTGACCACTCTTGTTTCTACTTTTCAAAGCCTCCTGCCCCTTGGTGTTGAACTTTGAACGAACTTAATATTTCAGTCAGAGATCTGTTGGAAGACCTTGATTCTTGGTAGCCTGCAACAATTCTGAGCTGAATTAAACATAAACTTTGTACATTTATATATATACTTCTATGGATTTATTTGGTTGAGTTGCTTTGTTTTGTACAAGTTCTAATTTTGCTTGCTCTGTGTTTGTTGTTTTTCCTCATCTAAATTTGTACTGCATATAGTTTCTCTTTCTTGAGGAGGAATTGACAGTTTAATAAGTGATTGCACATTGAGGTTTTGGGTCTGAGTTACTTTGAGTCGTCGTTAGATGTGCATAATTTGGAGGGTGGTTCGGATGAGATGAGGTATGTTATCGGGGTTAATGAAAGTTTTGAGGGCCTGTTTTCGGCCAAGGGCGGATCGATATGCTCCGACGGGTTCTGATGCTGGAGGGCGTCAAGATGGGCTTCTGTGGTACAAGGATACAGGGCAACATTTTAATGGAGAGTTTTCAATGGCTGTAGTTCAAGCTAATAATTTACTTGAGGATCAGAGCCAACTCGAATCTGGTTGTTTGAGCTTGCATGATTCTGGGCCGTATGGTACTTTTGTGGCGATTTACGATGGACATGGTGGCCCAGAGACTTCTAGGTTCATTAATGAACACCTCTTTCGACACCTCAAGAGTAAGTCTACCATGTTCTTTAGGATTCAGACTTGCTGTTATCTTCAATGTCTTTATGGTTTTATCAAGAAAAAAGATACTGGAACACATTAGAATAGAGCATCTGATCTGGCATGTATATTACCTAGAGCTGTTGCTTACCCTTGTGAAGTAAACCTGTAAAAAGTATTACTTGCAAATTTTGAGCACTTAATTTCGTGAAGTTCTTGGTAATATTTAGTTCTGAATGCGAAGACCTAATAATAACAGCATAGATTATGAGGAAGACTAATCTCTTGTGATATTTCACTTGGCTGTGTAATTTAACTTTTTACTAATTTTGGAGCCTTGAGGACAACTGCTAATTCCCAATTTTTCAGCGTTTACTGCAGAGCATCAGTCTATGTCAGTGGAGGTAATACGGAAGGCATTTCAAGCGACAGAAGATGGCTTTTTCTCACTTGTCAGTAGTCAATGGTCTTTGAATCCACAGATTGCAGCAGTTGGCTCGTGCTGCCTTGTTGGTGTCATCTGCAATGGAACACTCTATATTGCCAATCTCGGTGATTCCCGTGCTGTTTTAGGGAGACTTGTTAAGTCAACAGGGGAAGTACTATCTATTCAGCTCTCTTCAGAGCATAATGCGAGTATTGAATCTGTTAGACAGGAACTGAAATCTCTGCACCCTGATGACTCACAAATTGTTGTTCTAAAGCATGATGTGTGGCGTGTGAAGGGCCTTATACAGGTTGGTTTTTTGTCTTTCTTTCTGGTAGTTATTGCTATTTGCTGATCTGTCATTTTTGCCCCGTGTGATGCTTCAAAATTGCCTCGTTACGGCAAGTTAATTTCTATATTGCTATGTACTTTAACTTCAATAAAAGATAGGCACAATGCTTCAGGTTGAGGGCTGGAAAAATCTCGAATGGAAGTAATAATATCAGTCAAATTTGCGGTTTGATATTGATCTTGCAATTATGCAATCTTTGGTTCTCAAACTAGTTGGACTGTAGCAGAAAAAATGAAGCCTTTTCATCTTTCTACCCCTATATTAGTTGGCTCACATACCCAGTAATTGTCGATCCATTACCGTCAACAATACAAGCTTGTTTTAGATGGAGCTAGTTAGGAAGGCAATGTAATAATCAATTTCTTTGAACTGTTGCTAAATGATATTGTTCACTAGAATATCATAAAATTCTCTGGCAATATAGTTTTTATCTATATCCAAAAGGATCATGCTACTCTTCAGATCTATACCAATGAAATATGTGCCAATAACTACAGCCAAAATTTGTCTAACGCATTCTTGGCTGCCTTTTAGTGCATCCATATAGAACATATTTTGATGGACTGTTCCTTTTTCTTCCTCCTGTAATCGTAGTTATAATTTAAGCTGGTCAAACATATCTTTTATACATAATTTGTAGGATCCACAACTTACTGCCCACTTATTATCCATACATTTCGTAAGACATACAACTTATATATAAGCACTACAAACAGGCACTAAATTAAATAGCTGTTTTCAGCAAGTCTTATCTTTCCTCTCTGGAAGATGATTTGACTTTCCCATTTCTTGTGAGACGTACAAACTAATAGAAGTACAGCTTATAAATATATCTAGTGCACATCTCACTGAGTTGGATTTCAATTCTTATACACTACATAGTGGCTATTGCTTGCCAGATACCAAATTTCAGGCCCTTCAGACTTACTTTTCTGATACATCTGTTGCTCAAAAAGGAGAAAAAAAAACGAAAGAAAATAAATTTATGGAAGGAAAGAATGTTCTGTATGATTTTGTCATGAGTTGTGGCACACATTAAATTTGATCTGCATTTTGACTAGCCTTTTTTGGCTCACAGATTTCAAGATCCATCGGTGATGTGTATTTGAAAAAGACTGAATTCAACAGGGAGCCATTATATGCAAAGTTCCGACTTCGTAAACCTTTTAAAAGGCCAATTTTGAGCTCGGAACCGTCAATTTCTATGCACCAATTGCTACCTCACGACCAGTTTATAATATTCGCATCAGATGGCCTTTGGGAGCACCTTACCAATCAAGATGCAGTTAATATAGTTCAAAATCATCCACGCAGTGTAAGATATTCAATGTTTTAAATGTTATCATTTCCCTAATTTGAAGAGTAGCATGCTGCATTTTATTGCCATATTTGGAAAACGACTAAAGAAAAGAAGTTTCTCATGGCTTTTTATACCATGTTTTGTTTCCTCTCCAAAAAGAGAGATTATCAGATTATGTTTTTGGTACTTGTGCAGGGAAGTGCTAGGAGATTAGTGAAAGCGGCATTGCAAGAGGCAGCGAAGAAGAGGGAGATGAGGTACTCGGACTTGAAGAAGATTGGCCGTGGTGTTCGAAGGCATTTCCATGATGACATCACAGTTATCGTGGTTTTTCTTGACTCAAATCTTGCAAGTCGGGCCAGTTCGATCAGGACTCCAACCATATCCGTCAAAGGGGGTGGCGTTAGTCGGCCTTCTAACACCCTTGCGCCCGGCACTACTTGATGCTTCTGTTTCTAATGTTATTGCCTCTCATGTGAATACAGGTAGAGCTTCTTGAAAAGACAAGGGCAGTACCAAAATTCTTTATCGACTGTAACTTTTAACTGGAGACTAGGCATAGTTTCATTGCGCAAGAAAGAGACTGAAAACAGTACTTCAAGGTGACAACCAGTATAGATATGTTGGCTTGTTTTTTTCCATGTTTTTCTTGCTTCTCGTTTTCATATATATTTAAATGATCCACCTTTCTCAAGCTCTTAAAAAATTAAGCCCAAAACAAACTTAGATCAAGTGAACTGGTTCCTAAACCTCAATAATATGCGAATATTCGATTGCAATTATACATGGAAACTAATGGGTACCAAAGCAAAATCAATTCACGAGGAATTTGGAATAAATGTCCAATTTTGACGTCCCATTTAAAAAAAATGGCCCAAAATCGAAATATTTACATCTATGGCCAAATTTTGAAGATTTAGACAAATACGCCCCTTAAAAAATTACAGATAACAATGTTCTTTTTCGCTGAACAGTCTTGTTTTAATTCAAATCCCATCCTTGGAGCATCTCTAATGGTGGTGTGAAACAAGATGTAAATTGATGTGTGGAAGAAGGAAAAGTGTAATGGTGCCTCTGGGGATGTTCGGGCAGGGGAAAATATCATTCATTGGTCAAGTGCCGGTCCAAATAATCCGAGCAAAAGAGGATCCAAAATAAATAACGAGCAACCTAAAATCGAAAATTTATTGCATGCAAACGACTAATTTGAATGGGAAAACCCACAGTAATTCTCAATTATACAGCACAAGCTTGAGAAACTACAAATCCTGTCTCCCCAATAACATAAATATATGACAGAAGATTTAATAGATCCTAGAAGCTATTAGTGCTTCCAAAACTTATTTTGAGAAAGAATGTTGACGTGTATTCTGGCAAACCAATTCGATGTAATCTAATAGGTTCTCACACAAAGAATACGCCTCTTAAACAGCCGAAAGCCTTGGCTTCGAAGGGCTAATTGAGAACTTTTATTTTTCAAGCGGATTGAGGAGATGCACAATCTAAAGAAACACACATCATATAACAGAGCACAAAAATGTGCACACCAAGGCAACTGACCAGAAAACTAAAGTACAAGAGCTTGTCTCTTCCAATCAATTGGCTGCATCCCGGCTGTAGTACTGATCGAGTGTCTTCGCTGGAATACGATGAAGAAGCTCCCGCGGGAAGATCCGAAGGAGTGTCCATGCTAAATCAAGTGACTGGAAGATGTTGCGGGTATCATAGGCACCTTGAGCTACAAACTTCCTTTCGAATTTATCAAGGAACTCGAGATACAGCTGTTAATGCAAACATGGTCCCATAAGTCATCTTATATGTTATTAATGATAAGTTCAGAGACAAAACTCATTATAGCACAGTACAGACCAGATCCTCTGAAGAAAGTGCTTCTTCTCCAACCACAGCTTTCATTGCCTGGACGTCCTTTCCGATTGCATAGTTTGCATATAGCTGGAAATGGAGAAAAACAAAAAAAGATGAGTGGAGAACTATGATGGAGTTTTGCACTGTGAATAGCTAATCATACCTGATTAGACACATCCGAGTGATCCCGGCGAGTCATGCCCTCACCAATAGCACTCTACCATAAAAGTGAAATCATATAGATCAACAGTGTATCATCTTCCAATCTTCTAAATAAGAAGTCAAACCAATCAAATCCAGCAATCTATGGTACTTACCTTCATCAAACGAGACAAGGATGGAAGCACATTAATTGGAGGATATATCTGTTCAGTACAAAAGGAAGCAAATGTAAACACGGAAATTTTATATTCCATAGACGAACCATAAGGAAAATATAGTCATAGCCAACTAGGAAGAATATTCCAGATTTGGCACTTATAAAGCCATCGCTAAGACATCATCGCAAGTCATTTGAAATGATAGGAGCCGGTGTGCTAACATTGTGGACTGAACTATTTAAATTCTGACCCCAATAGATGCTTTTAGATGGCAATTTGCCAGACTTATAGCAAGTACCAGACCTCATTGAGAGTTGTCTAGGAATCCTCAAAAGATGTGTTTATATAAGAACCTTTAATAAAACTCACTAGAAAATTGTTCTCATTTTTTCTCCTAACTCTGCCATTATGAGGTAGTTTAATCACATCCAAAGGGAATTTTATATACATTCAAGGGACTAGGTGGATCTCATGAAATCAAAATACAACTGCCTGACTGCTGTTGTTACTACAGCTTCCAATGCTACTTGCCTTGCTTCTCTCTCTCAAAGATAACCCAAGAACTTTTCTACTTTGATTTTTGACCAATTACACTCTTTTTTTTCCCCCATCTTTTAGCAAAGGCCATCAACTTGAAGCAAGATTCTCAGTTTTTTAAATATTGAGTTGAAACCTCCACTTAGATTTACACAAAAAATTATCATGGTAGAGAAAACCCACTAGTAGTCATTCTAAAGATGATCAAAGATGTGCCAGACACTCAGTGGATCTTCTGTAGTTGAAATTCCAAGCATGACATTTAATCCAATGGTCCACCATAAAATTGTTTGTACCAATATCAACAAACTAATTCATGTTGCTACAACAAATCATACCTGCCGATTATGAAGCTGTCTGTCAATATAAATCTGTCCTTCAGTGATATAACCAGTAAGATCCGGGGTTGGATGAGTAATATCTGATCAATCAAAAAATAGAACAAGCTACTTTTACAATCCATCAGAAAAAATAAATGTAACGTTCAGATAGGTGGTGTGGATGGCTAATATTATATTACCATCATTGGGCATGGTCAAGATAGGAATTTGTGTTATGGATCCCTTTCTTCCTTCAATACGTCCAGCTCGCTCATAGATTGTTGCCAGATCAGTATACATATAACCAGGATACCCACGCCTTCCAGGCACTTCTTCTCGTGCAGCAGACACCTATAATGGAAGATTGGTAATTTACTTGATGCAAATTGTTTAGATAGAAAATCCCAGTCAAAATAAATTTCATGAAACACCTTGGGCACAGTTTTGAGTTCTGGTCATATTGAAGAAAAGATAATCCTACATAGAAAACAAAATAATGACATAGACGTTACCTCACGAAGAGCATCAGCGTAGGAACTCATATCTGTCAATATGACAAGAACATGCTTCCCACATTCATATGCTAAATATTCTGCAGTTGTGAGGGCAATGCGGGGAGTAATGATGCGTTCTATTGTCGGGTCATTGGCCTACAAAGAGAAGGTTAGTTATAAACAAGACAATCCACCACTTAACCCAGGTAAACCTCGGAAAAAATAATAATCACTTCACTGAGTATCATTAACGGGTCAACAAATCACATAATTACCAGGTTCAAGAAAAGGGTCACTCTCTCCATTGATCCATTTTCCTCAAAATCACGTTTGAAGAACTGTGCTGTCTCCATGTTAACCCCCATAGCTGCAAAAACAATGGCAAAATTGTCGTCTTCCTGATCCTGCAGCATTGTTAGATCATGAGAATCAACTTGATAAATCTCAAACAAGTACATGAAACAACTAAGTCTGATATATAAAACTGTTTGGTTGCCAGGGAGCATAAAGGTCCCTAAAAAAATTCTCAGCATTTTGACAGATATATATTAGAATAAACCCACTAGAGACTGAATAAAATTATACAATTTACTGGGCCATGTATTTGATATACATGATAAATTGTTCAAAGGTATTTTTAGAAGTAGACTACTAGCAATTTTGGGTAAAAGGGCCAAAATCAGGGGATTTATGTTCATATTAAAGATGGGAGAAAGTTCTTTCAACAATACTAACAAAAACAATTTTCTTCCACCAATTTTGGCTTATTCATCAGCATAATATAACAATATTGCCACGACTGAATGCAGTGATACTCATTAATCATTATTCTATTATGTCAGATAATAGCAGAAATAGAGCATCCAGAATAGAAAAAGAGATTATCTATGGTAGCACATTAACACATGGGATTTTCTTGTACCTCAAGGAGATTATCAGATTTCTCCAACCGCTTCACTAAACCAGCCTGACGACAGATCTGAGCAGCAATTTCATTATGGGGAAGACCAGCTGCAGAAAAGAGAGGAATTTTCTGTCCTCTGGCAATTGAATTCATGACATCAATTGTTGAAATTCCTGTCTGTATCATTTCTTCAGGATAGGTTCTCTCACTAGGATTAATGGAACTCCCTGACAAAGAGAATTTGAATATATAATTAAATGTGGACGAAAGATGTATGCAGACAAAAGATGTTCGGTCATTCTCTAGAGACACTCGCCAGAAATGTCCAAGTAAGCCTCGGGCAAAATTGGAGGACCATTGTCAATAGGTTTCCCGGAGCCATTGAATATACGACCAAGCATATCCAGTGAGACAGGTGTTTTTAAAACCTGCATCATGGGGCAAACATTCTTAAGAAGGCAAGAAAGACACTTTGAGAAAATGCAAAAAAATGGAGAACTCGATGATATCAAGTGAATAAACATTATTAAGAAAAAAGACCAATTTTCCAGAAACACAATACCTCACTCCAATCCGGTTAAGCTCAGAAAACTATTATGTCTATTCACAACATGAGATATCCTTACAAGTATACTAAAAGTAACTGCAAGTACCTGATTATAGCAGCTTAAGAAGGAAATATAGTTTCTTGTGTAAGCCAAGAACTTAATAAGCACCAAGAATCACTTAAGATGTGCAAATTATGCAGTACTAAATTCGTGAGCTTAAAGCATAATTTGGCTGCAAAGCCATTTTTTATGTCCATGATTCATTTAGATCCAGAAGGAACTTTTAAAGTGTGAGTGAACCCATAAAACAGACAAATTGAACATATAGACCATCTGTACCTCCCCTGTAAACTGGACAGTTGTATATTTGTTGTCAATTCCAGACGTTCCTTCGAAAACCTGGTGAAACAAACAAGGAAAGAAAAATAATATTCTCGCGGAAACAAAAGAAGAGACAACTGATTACAGCTTTTTAGTGAAGAGAATTAATTCGTACAAGGTAAAGCAAAGCAAAAATCATACATATGAAAAATAAGTCTGATAACAAATTGACAGTGGTATTTCACAATGTATTGACTTGAAGTCACAGAGTATAAGAGATGTCAAGGATAAACACCTGAACAACAGCCTTCTCACCGTCTACTTCCAATACTTGTCCACGTCGTGTTGCTCCATCTCCTAAGCGAATATTAACAATCTCCTGGTATTTGGGTCCCTGAAATAATTCCATACAACACGTAAAGTTATGGATTCATTTCATAAACAGAAAACCACGTAGTCATTCCACATACAAGAAACCAAAGTAAAACAAGGAGCAGAATGTTCACCTTAACTTTTTCCAGGATAACCAATGGTCCAGCAACTCCAGACACAGTTCTGTATTCTGAAATATCAAGAGAATAAAAGTATGCATCAACCTTATTTAGCAAGCACAAAGTACGATAGAGAAGCACAAGACAGAAAATGTATATTATTTAACTTCATAAAATCCTATGGATTAACCACCTAATTGATACTAAGCACTAAATCTCTCGAATTTACTTCAACCTCTGATAATATTCCTTTGGTCATTCAATCTCTTTTATTATTTGTTCATTCAAGTTTGTTCCCTCATCACATATGCCCTTCCAACTTTAAAGGCCTCGTTTCCTCTATTGTCTTCCCTGATCCTGCTTGCTGTTCACCAGAGTTGTTTCAAATCATGCTAAAACTTACAAAATTCTGCTTTCTCATTATAAGCCCGCCATAAATTTGGATATTGAGAGATGGAGAATGCTTTTGCGATATTGGTGTTGGGTTCCCACTCTACGGTTATATTCAACGATGTGTGCAGGACTTTCTGCATTGCAAACAACGCCAGAATTAATCAGGTTCAATCTGGGATGTCTGTTTTGACTTTCCAGCTTACCTTGCTAAACCTTTGGTCATGGAACCAGGACAATGGTAGTTGGTCCTTTGATAAAATATCCCTCTCCAATTGGACCTCTTGATGACTAAGGGAAATCAAATAGAGCGTTTCAATCTTGTAAGGAATTACTGTTGAGATAGGGATTGACAATTATCTTGAGTTTTTCTAAATCATGGAGCCATACACGAAGCCTGATGACTCTTCCTACTCGTCTCCCTCCAAACTTTTGGGATCTTACGTAATATTTTCATTTTTTCTAAAGTTTCCCCCTCCTAAATCTAGTTTGTCCCCTGTGATTATTCTGACCAGTGTCCTTCCAAACTTTTGGACTGCACGTAAAGCACAAGAAGGAAAACTTCCATGTATATCACCTTCGTCTCTGTAGTCTTGATTTATGTTGTGCTTTATAACAACTCGAGTATGAAATCAAACCAATAAAAGGCATAGATAAACTGTGAAATTAATTCAATTCAAATGGAACAGGGGAAAGACTGGTAATTGGTAAAGAAACATATTTAGTAACACAGTCAAAGGTTCGATATACATTCTGTGATAGATAACTACAATCGGCAGTATAGTGCTAGAAAATGGAATCAGTAAGATGGTGAGCAATTTGACACCAAACCACGCAATAGCCTACGTCACTTTATTCACTGCCTCATCATGATAACCAACCATGTTAACTTTCTAGTTCCTTTGGTTTATGTCTGGAAACAATAATGACGGAAATGTTAGGCTACAACAATTAAGCTAGATGGTCCATGATAGAGCAAAGTGGAAGAAGAGGATTAATGCAACTGAGCCTATATAACTATAGAATAAGACTTTTTTTATGTCACGTTGATTTAATTCATGGAGTTCATTTCGGACGACAAAGGTAACATTACCTTTGGTAGCAACTTTTCTCCCAACCTCCCAAGTTATTGTTCAGGAGGTGGAAGAGTGCAAGTAAGATTGTAAATGTTTTCCTTTTTCTATTACAAGATCGCCAATTTTTTAATTTGGTTCTATGATGCTATTCAGAAAGTAAACAACTTGGACACAACGAGCAAACCTACTCTAGCATTACCATCCATCCAAGAAGCAATTTGCACAATCTGATTTCATCTTAAATCAAATAAGGCTCAAAGACTAGCAATCATTTGCTAAACAAAAGTCATGTGTCATGAATTACATAATCCACAATCAGCAAGACATTGAAATAAATACAGAATATATACTTGTATCACGCAAGAAAGAATTACTCTTGGAAACATACCCATCCCAATTTCAAGAGTTCCTTCCTCCATGTCAACGTTGTTTTGAGCCACACCCATAATTTATCCTTAACTAATCCAAAAAAATGCCAACAAAGCTGATATTAGTTAAAAATGAATGCAGTCATAAACAATAACAATTACTTACATTTCAACTCATTCTGGAATTCATAGAAGAGAACATTTTAACAGATGCATAACGTTTTACTCCTTTGAATCCTACTAATTATATTATATATTTAAAAACACATATTTGGCCTACTTAAGTGCGCAGTATACTAACCTGCATATAGTGATCATAACAATTACAGAAAATGAATAAAAACAACCGTTTACGGGTCAATCGGTGTGAATTATGAACATAAAACATACATTTACATCGAAATAGGAATTAAATTGGATGAAGTTAAGTCGTGATAATAAATTTGAAACAGTAGATTCTAAAATGGATCTAGGAAATCGATTACCCTGTGGTGTTGAAATCTCAAACAGAGACAAACGAGATAGCAAGGGAGAGAAGAAGAATTCGTCAGGGAAGCAAAACGAAGATCTGGTGGTGGATATGAGATTTATAATTAATTCATCTAATATTCAGCAAAAAATACGTAAATTTATTTGTTCTATAATTAGGACACAATTGTCCCACCCTACGTGTCATGCCTTCATCGCCAGGACAGGGTCAGCGCTATATGATGACTTATCACGTAAAAGAGTTGACGGTGTTACACCCTTCGTCTCCTTTATATATTTATATATATACCCACTTTCCTTATTTTTTCAATAACATTAAATAAAATTTTTTAATCGGTGTGAAAAACAAAACAAATACATATAAATAGGACAAGGGAGTATTATATATGAAGTTCAATTGTTTCTTATTCTGCTATATTTTGAAAGTTGAAAATTTTTGTTGTACCGTTTCAATCGAGTTTGCATCAAATAAAATATATAATTAGACTTTTTCTTTTGACTCAAAAACACAAAAGTATCGCACGTGCTTAATCCGTGATTCAAGATTGCATGAGAATCTCGAACTATTGGAAATAATCTCTTTCGAAAGAGAGAACAAGGTAGGTCAACGAGAGGCAATACGCACTTCACGACATGTTAACTACATTTTAATTATTGCATATTGTTACGTTTTTGTTATCATGCTCGAAAATTTAAGATAAATTTCATCTTTAATGTTTGTTACCACTACGTTATATCATAATCCGTATGAGTGAGCCATAAGATAGGAAGTATTCAGTACGCATGACCTCATACAGCCTTCGATGTACTTCTGAATTGAACAAATACGAAGAAAAAAACACACAGAGAGAAAACAGTAACAAAGTACAACGTAGGAGTATCGTAACTGAAAATGAGATGCATGATTAAATATCAGCCCGCTTTTGATGTTCTGGCTATAGGTGGTAATACAACCGAATCAAGGTTCCCAGGATAAGGAGACCACAAGCCTAATCCTCCTCTACTCTCTTTCAATTCGGCCTTTTTCTTGAACTCGTCTAAAGATTTTACCCATTCGACCTTAGATGAATGCTCCCGTGTGTGTGGGTGTAAAATAAAGATCGAGTTATATTCACAATTCGGAAACATAAACAATTTGACCACACCTCCTAGCCTGTAAACAACATATCCAAAGCTTAGCTGATCTCTAGGTGTAAAAAGGTTAACCTCGTTGAACCATAAGCAACTAAACAGATTATTCAAAGCTGTATGCTCTCGTATGATAATGGCTCCTTCAGGCACATCTGCATTTAAAGAAATTATGCGAGGTCGTGTCAAAAACCGATACAGAATAGATAATTATTACATATGTAGTGAATCCATTGTCTTACCACTAACAGTGCCTTTATTTGGACTCCATGGTTCCATGCCCTCATAACGATATATTTTCATGTGTAGATCAATTAGAGGACGAGCATATCGCTTCCTCCGTTTGTTTGCATCAGCCTCTTCATATATGCTGCGATGATGTTTGTGCTGAGCAATGGCAAAAGTGTGCTTCTCGCGCCATAAATATCTGCAAGTTAAGATGGTTACCGTTAAACAGAGTTCTATCACTCCATATATGCTGGACATACAAATACAACTCAGTTTATTATCCCCAGAGATGACACACAGACATGTTGAGTTTCGAGACATCATAGATGAACTCCCATTAACCTCATCACCTTTACGTAACAAATCTACAACCCACTCGCAGAGGAAAGTTCATGATAAGAACTATCATACCTTTCTAGCATAAGCAATGGGTCAACTATAAGCTCCATTTTACCATCAATCCAGATGCTGTACTGGGCTTGAGGAAATAACCTATGGGTTAATATCTTAGGAACTTTGCCATTTCTTCTAGGTTCATCATAAGGTTGATGCTTAAGCAGAATCAGACGCCATATACCCACCCATTGTCCTGCATCATTATCCTCTCTTACTGTTACATTACTCTTGATGAAGTCAAGAGACACTTCATCCACCACCATAAGAAAACAAAATAGCCTCTGAGAGCGTCTACTAATATTTGATGGCTGATGAGGCGTATCATAACCATCAAAAATGCCAGATGCAACAACAAAACGACATTTCTTCACGTATTTGATGTCTGCTGCAGCCATTTCTGCACCACCACCTTGCATAAAACCACAATGCACCTGGAGGAAGGATATACTCCAGCAGTCAATACCAAATTTCAATCTAAAAGATTATGCTTCATCATTTTACAAGCAATGTATAGATCACAAGTTAAACTACATAAAACTTTGACCAACAATGTTTCCACCTGAAAGTAGAAAGAATGAAAGAAAACTGAATTGGCTCAGTGGGAATTCAGCAGTTCAAAAATCAATAGAGCATAAATTGGTAACAATGAAGAACTTAAATTCATCTAAAAATACCACTTTGGAATTAGTATCTTGAAGTCTGGATAAATATAGCTATTAAGCTATTTTTTTCCTATTTTCAGGGAAGATGCCATATTTTTGAATTCATATTTTTCTAAGTAAAAACTGTATCAACACTCTTTTAACAAGATTATGATTGTTTTTAAGCTCTTCAAAAACTACTGTAATAGTTATTTGATAAGGACACTTGGCCCTGACCCTTATGTTTTCAGGCCAAATTATCAAAATGAAATACCCATATATCATAGAAAGGCAGAGCAACTTATCACCTTCATGATTGGTTTTACTTTATAGCTCTCATCTCTTTGCTGCCAGGTCTGATGACCCCCAAATAGAGGAGGTGATTGGGATCCATTGCTCACGATACTATCCTCCAGGATATAGGATAGATGTTGGACTACATCAGAAGATTTTCTCTTGGGAATAACTATTTCATTCGGGTCATCAGCAACGGGAATAGAACAGCCTAATGGTTAATGAGAAGAAAAAGTTTTAAAGCAATATCACTACGTTAAGACAAGAATAGAAAAAAATTATGGAGAGAAATCTCTAGTCTTACGATGTAGTGATTTCACGAGTCCCATTGTGTTTAGTATGCCAAATACTTTGCTCTCTTTGTTACAAAGAGCTGCACATCAAGTAAATGAAACAAAATAAAAACATCAATCTCTAGTTAAGATTTTAGACACTTTATGACAGCTGATACTCATTAGTGTACAATGGACTAGCTTCACACTGGGAGGATCATCAATAGTTAAAACATTCTCTATTCTTCCTATATATTCGTTGCAAAGTTTAATGAATAGATGAATTACAAGTCATGACTTCATCAATCAGCAAAGAGCTAAGGATTCATCAACCTCAGACATAAAACCAGAAAACATAGACAAAGATTTATTAGACATTGCGTAAATTCATGAAGATAAGGGAGCAAAAATTTTGTGAAGATCTCTTGATTTTCCATTATTTCCTCTGACTCCCTCATTTGACATGACCAGTTGATCCAAAATCATACCGTCTTCAAAATCTACAGAAGTCTTCCCACTGATTACACCAGACATGTTTTCGAAAGCAAAGTTCAATCTTTACTTGAAAATATATTCATAAAATTCAGAATTATAGACGCTACAATTACATATGAATAAGGAAAAAGCATAAATAGTACCTGAAAAGAAAGCAACAGAAGATTGGCAAGACCAAACATGAAATAACAACACTGAGAGAATTAGCAACATCCATATGATCCCGGCTGTAAGAACTAGCCGAATAAAACCCCTTTTCCAAATTATCCTCATGGTGTAATCCTGCGATATCTTCCCCCCACTTAAAATATCTACATTAACCATTTTTTAATCAAATAATCAATACGAATACACCAGCAAAAAATAATTACAAATGAATAAATGCTGAACGTACATTTGGTTTGCTGCTGCTGATTTCTTCGAGCAGCCCGTGAAGAGACGGACCGCTGGAAATCTTTGTCCATGATTAACGCCTCAAACGGAATGGACTTAATTTCATCAAGAAATCCTCAAGAAAGCAACAATCAAAGAGCGTGTAAGTTTAATATGATCTAGATCTGTCGAAAAGCCAAACTTGATTAAAAAAAACGATGTAATCTTCACGAAATTGATCTAGTAGAGTGTGTGGGTGGGATAGAAGTAAGAATTAGATGATGATGTAAAAGTTTCAATTTCTTGAATCCGAGAACGTATAGGAAAAGATGACATGAGAAATGTGGAAATAGAACGACGTCGTTAACACTGCCGTTGCCCGCCGACACTGCATTTCCTTCCTAATTGATCGAAAACGCTTTAATGCATAAACGAGTCTGGGTAAAATCTTGTATTTTGGAAAAGGAATGGGAAATGAGTTGAGATAGTCCAAAAGAAAGAATTTTGTTTAGATAGACCCAATAAATACTTTTTATTTAAATAACGTTTGACTAATAATCTTTTCAATAATACCCTATTATATAGAAATTGCAACCAAAGCCACTATAAGAATATATAAACTTTAATTAAGTCCCTAAAAAATTTGTGAACTCAAAATCTTTAATAGATTTAACTCCAAATATTATATAAGACTTTATTG
>CAIGRP010048704.1:0-19689 GCA_903798385.1 Fraxinus cuspidata
GGATTCCTTACCATATATAAGACACTAAAATGGGCTTATCAACTTATGGGCCTATATTGGAGACTTTTCCAATTCACCCAAATTAATTGCAAAGGCCCATATCATTAAATAACACATTTAATGATTTCTCACCCAATTAAATCCATTATTAGAAATTAATTCCAACAATTAGTTGCAAATGCAAATAAGCACGGCACGTTTAATCTATAAACCGGTGAGTTTTCTATCTTATCGATTGGTTGCTCGTGTACTTAACTAGCCTGTTGATGAAGAGATTAACAGCTTCTTTCCAATTGAAGGATTACTTTAGAAAGAAAAGACCACAAAATAGCCACAGGAATGTCTCTAGGAAGTGGCAGTTCATTGGCGTTAGAGAAGGTATGAATGAGTGTGGGAAATAAATAGAAGAAGACATACATTGATCTAGGACCCGAGGATTCATGCTCTGAAGGGACAATAACCTCTCTGACTCGACTTTAAGGTTATAAGCCACAGAAGGAATTTCATCATCGGGAAAACACTGTCGTTTATCAATTCCTCCAGTCTTTGAAGGCCTAAAGAGGGAATCGCTGGCTTGTGTCAGCATAGAATTGCAGATATTTTCCCACCTTCGATTTGAACCCGAGATAGGGAGTACGTTAAACAGCACATTCTGTGATGCCCTCTCTGTTCAGATCAGAAACGAGGAATTACTCGTACTTACTAAGCCAAAATCTAAATTGAAATTGAAAATTTATGAGTTTAAAGAACACCGTATAATGAAGAAGACAGTCCTGCTGAGCTGAAATGGATCGGTTCAGGCTGCAGCCTACGTCGTCTAGCATTGTGATCAGAAAGGCGCCTTCGACAGCTTCTCTTATTATCATCAAACTCCGACAAGCCATGGAATCTTTCAAATCATTGAACAGACAGTTTTATGTCCAAAAAAAAACTCGTAACTGTAGAACAAATGAAAAGCAGAATACTAGAACAAATGAAAAGCAGAATACAGAGAAACTCACCTGCTGCATTGTTGGCAAAACCGCCTTTCCATTCCTGCTACAATTACCTTGGGGCTTTTGGAATGACTTTCACAGATTCTATGACGACGGTGATAATCTTTCGCTAATGTAAGATCAAGATTGCACCCTTCAACTTGGCATGAAGGATTTTGCATCTTCTGATAAGACGCCCTTGATCTTTTTGTAGCATTACACGACACTGGAATTGAAGATGCCAATTCATACACTTTCTGTTTTCCAAGTTCTAAATTATTAAACGATTCGCCTGAGCTTCCGCTTATCTTTCCCATCCAGACAAAGTTTTCGTCTAATTTATTGCTAACAGGCAAAGAACCAGATGTTACAAAAGGATTTCTTGAAGAAGATCCACTTTCAAAACCATTACATAAAGATGCTGCTATGTCGACATCTTTGTTGGTCTCAATTACACGAAGGGCGATTTCGGTGGGCTCGACAACATCACAGTCGAACCCTCTTGTCGATTTCGAATTCCACTCCATCGGATAAAAGGGATTACCTAAACATTTCCTCTGCGAGAAAACAGGTCTCCAGCCGAGAAACTCATCGAACGATCATAACATTTAAGACAATTCTTGAAATTTTCAGAAGCTGAAAAGGCCCGTTAAACTCCAACTACCCTGAAGAACCCAAAAACACTTGACTGGAGAGTTTTGTACTACTCCATAAGATAGTGATGCCTAATAAAGCAGAGATTTTCAACGGTCAAGCTTTCAACACGTAGGAGAAATTTTGGTGTCGTCGAATCAATATGTAGAGTAGGTAGCAAAATGGCTTGGTGTTCCCTCAGAATAAACAGATTATATAGATTACTTCCGGGACCGTCTTAACACAGTTGAAGGCAATAGAGACAGAGAGAGAAAACAGTAGCTAAATGACAATGAATGGCATCAGATTACAATTTACAAATTTAAGTGTGTCGAAAAATCAACTTTTAAGTTATAGCACGTATATTACTAGTTTTTTTTTTAGAAGATCGAACAACTGCTTTTTATTGTTCGAGACAGCAAAAGACTCTTTGATGAAATCTATAGTTTTCGTGTCACTACTAGCTTGTATTCGAGGAACATACGACTTTTAAAAGAAAAATGGATAGCTTGTATGGAAGGGGCTGTAAGTATTATGTCCTAAATCCAATCAACTTTGGATATAAACACTTTTAATATATATATAATTGATGCATATTTATGGTAATATTTATTATTTAATTTAATTAATAGTCTAATAAATCAAATAATAAAATCCGTAGATTCAAGTTTTGGTGATTTATTAATCACAAGAAGTTGTGATTGTAAGATACAACTTACGTATGGCTGAATCTTAAATCGTCAGTGGTCGAAATAATAACGAAATACATATATCGTTATTACGAATAGACCATCACGTGTGACATTCTTACTTGTGAAGTAAGTAGNGATTTGTTAATCACAAAGATTTGTGATTGTGAGATACAAATTACATATGACTGAATCTTAAATCGTCCGTGGTCGAAGTAATAACGAGATACGGATATCGTTATTACGGATAGACCATCACGTGTGACATTCTTACTTGTGAAGTAAGTAGCTGATCTCACAAGTTAAAGTATGGTGACATTTGAATGAATATGTGGATGTTTTGTTATAGAACAAAACATTGGAGACCGCTGGAAAATTCCACATGGATAACTATCTGAGTGTTAGTGGTTAATCTCTAACGTTCAGTAGTGGAATTTGTCATTTGACTTGAGGTTATCATAGTGCCTTATATGAGGACGGTCATACTTTGGTAGTGTTGGATGTTGCTCTGCCAAGGGTCGCTAATACAGTATCATCCGAGTACGTCAAGAATCATATAAAGGTTGTGAATGATCGATAGATGATTCATCACTCTTAGATAATAAAATATTATGATCTACATTTTATCTAGTTAAGTTAAGTTGATAATGAAATCCTTGGCCAAGATGAACTNCAAGGGTCACTAATACAACATCGTTTCAGTATGTCAAGAGTCATATGAAGTTGTGAATGATCGATAGATGATTCGTCACTCTTAGATAGTAAGAGATTATGATCTACATTTTATACAGTTAAGTTGATAATGAAATCCCTGGCCAAGGTGAACTCATAAGTCGAAAATGAGTTTTCGATTTACATTGATTTAACAGTGAGATAAAAGAAATTATCGATAAACGAGAATGACGCATATTCATATCTCGTAATTGATTGGATCATATGACGAAAGGATTATAGTTTCACGGTAAACGAACAAGTTTTGTTTTGTCATATCGCGTGATATTTCCCATCACATGTATTTCTCAACACATTGTTGGATGTCAATTTGGGATGACGAATGTGAATTAGTGAAAAATTAAAAATGGATGTTCTAATTTATCGACTTTGATTAGATCAAAATAATAATTCACGTCGTTAGGCATCATAATTAGGAACCTAATGGGTCACACACAAAAGAGAACCGAACAATGAGATTTATTAATTAATTAATTGACAAGTGTCGGATAATTAATTAATTTGGTTGCTTATTAATAGGCCTGAATGAATTAATTAGATTAATTAATTCAAAGATTAGATTTAATTAATTTGATTAATTAAATATTTGACCGGGTTAGGTTTAAGAAACGTGTCAAGCCCGCTTGAACTCATATTAATAGGCTGCTATGGTTTGAAAACTGTATGGAACAATTCATTATTCTTGCTAGCACAAGAATAGAAAACTCTAGCCGTCATTCTTGTTCTCTGTGTGGATCACCATTGGAGGCTGGACAGTTGAACATCATGAATTGCAAATCGTGATCATTGGAATCATCAAATGTATTAATTCTAAACATAGTTTCTATCTAAACACGAAACAGATCCTTGTATGGGAAACTGAATATAATTTTATTTTTCGTTGCGCATGATTCATTCAATTCCCAATAGGGGCTTGAGAGGGTATGTGTTTGCTAGGCGCTACCAATGGTAGTTCGATGGTTATAGCAACACTATAGTAGAGAGAAGAGGTTTATGGATAGTGCATTAGACTTGACCTTGTAGCTTTACGCTCTACTCGGGAAATGTTTCTATTGGTAGGTTCATATGCACGCTTCATATTCTTTTTATAGGTATCGTTCTTCCGAATTTGTTAGATTAGGAATACTAAAAAAGCTTGAGAGGTTATGGCTCGATCAAAAATGAATTGGTGCAACTCATAGTTTATGAGTCAATTACATAGCTATCGATTTTGACACATAAATGAATTAAGATTTGTTGTCCCCGTTTAACAGTTACGTATTTTCTTTCACTAAATTTTTAACATATCAATACACCTCTTATTAGCAAATGAAAATATGACATTTTGATTTCACTTTTTACTTGAAATGCTTAAAGTTCGTTCAATTTGTCAGACCCCCTACACCCACCCCACCCCACCATGTGGATTCTTTCCATTCTGGTCAAGACAAAATACATCAGCACATGCAAAATGATGGGACTTCAGCCATTCACACATTCAGAAAAAAACAATATAAGTGGAACTCCATCGTTCTTTAAGTCTAATAGCCTAATGTGTTGACCCTTCCAATAAAATTTAGCATTTGTATCTACAGCCTGGATTCTCAGCTTGAATTATCCTTCTTTATTACATCACAACACTCTTTAAGAGATCCTTAATTTCTTGTTGAGCATGTAAGAAAANTAATAGCCTAATGTGTTGACCCTTCCAATAAAATTTAGCATTTGTATCTACAGCCTGGATTCTCAGCTTGAATTATCCTTCTTTATTACATCACAACACTCTTTAAGAGATCCTTAATTTCTTGTTGAGCATGTAAGAAAAAGATAAAAAAATCAACATGCACGTTTATCATACTATACAATTTTTAATTACTAAAAAGGCTAGACATGACCTCCTAAAGAAAAAATAAATAAACAAATATATATATATTAAAAAAATCTTCTCTCATCCTACATTGGTCACATTCAACTACTGCTTAGCAAATGTGTCGTGAAGTATTCAGCAAACTTGTCACTAAGTTCAAAATCACTGCTTAAAGGTGATCATTCAAAGTTTGTACCACAACGCACTTTAGCCCCCTATATTCTCGTGGTCAAATCTCAAGTAGAAGGGTGCCACGTTTGCCCTAACGCGTGTCACATATGGAAGAATTCATAAGTTGCAATTGTCTTACGTACTTCTTCTTTTCTCGATCGGCTAGACGCGGATAGAGGATGAGCTTCTACATTCACCACACACTTCCCACTATGGTTGATTTATCTAAAAAAAGTCATATTGTATGGTTATGTTAAGTACTGCATCCAAACATGCATGCCTCTTGCATGGGACACGTGGTTCGTCTAAATTGCAAACATAATTTCTCATTAACTAATAAATCACTCTCTTTCTAGACCCCTCTCTCCAATAATTCGAATGAATTCTGGCAACAAGCTTTATCTATCACAGATAATAACTGCATCTCAACATGGTTGGTGGACAAGCATTAAAGCAAGGTAACTTTTATGCACTGTCACCCTTCTGATTGTTGCATATGATCCACAAAGCTATTTCACTACTGTATCATCCATGTCCAAACCTAAATTCTTCAACAATAATTATATTTGTACATAATTTTGTACAATTTTGTTTACGAAATTGCCCGTGGCCACTTGGCAATTTTTGTCATCCATTTTGTACAAAATTATGTCCAAATAGCACTTCTCATTCTTCAAACAATTAATTAAGTAATAATGTAATAGGATATCCAAATATACTTTCTACCGGCCTCCACATGCAATATAAGGACAAAATAATAATAATTAACACATAACGTCTTCACCTTTCATTACTATTGTAAAAAAATTTCACCATCTTTCATTTTTTGGCATTTTCATCCTTATTTCCACATTTCATTGCGCAAAATGTCATTTTCATCCATTTTCTCAATTAAAAATAGTGAAATGACGAATATATCATTCTCTATAAATAAAATAAAAAGAAAAAGAAAAAATTTATCGTGACCATAGTCCCAAACTTTTTTAAAAAGTCCAAATGAATCCCAAATAAATTATTAAAAGTGTAATTAACACATAATATGTCCATATTTTTCACTATTATTGCGAAAAAAGCTCATACATTTTTTGACATTTTCACTCTTAATTACATATTTGATTGTACAAACCATAATTTATATCTATTTTCATTCAATTTCTCAATAAAGAGCTGTGAAATGATGAATATATCGTCTTATTTAAATAAAAAAGTTAAAGAATTAATTATAATCACAGTCCCATTTTTTTAAAAAAAGTGCAAACGAATCCCAAATAAAATTATTAAAAAAATTAGAAAATATTTTTTTATAAAAAAAAAGGTGCAAAAGAGCCTCAAATAATTTATTAGAAAATTAGAAATTAGTTTTTTTTTTTTTTTTAAATGCAAACGAGTCTCAAATAAATTATTTAAAAAATAAAAAATAATGATTTTCTTTAATTTTCCTTTTTAAAATATGAGAGTATATTCATCATTTCACAGCTCTTTATTGAGATGTCAGATGAAAATTGATATAAATTATGGTTTGTGCAATCAAATGTGTAATTAAAGGTAAAAATACTAAAAAAAATTTAAAGATATGGACATTTTTTTGCTAAAATAGTGAAATGTAGGGACATTATGTTCTAATTACCCTTTAATAATTTATGTGGGGATACATTTACATTTTTTTAAAAAAATGGGACTATGGTTGCAATTATTTTTTTATTTTTGTTTATATATATATATATATATATATATATATATAAAGAAACCTGTATATTCTTCATTTCACAAATTTTAATTGAGAGAATTGATGAAAATGACATTTTACGCAATAAAATGTGGAAATAAAGTTGAAAATGTCAAAAAATGAAAGGAAATAACATTTTCCACGATAACAGTGAAAAGTGGGGACGTTATGTGCTAATTATCCAAAAAAAAAAAAAACATTGATGTTCTTATTTTTCTACCACAGATAACAAGTTTTTAATTGTATTCAGATTTTCATTTTACTTGTCGTTCGATGGTTTTGGTCGAAGTTTTACAAGCAATGCATGTTCGGAAATAATCTTTGAACTATAAAATGTCACCACGTAATGGCTAAACATTTGAATGTTTAGCTAGTTAGTCACTCAAGTGAATATCCTTCGCAGAACTAACGATAATATCTTTTTTTTTTTTTGGCTAATTGTATATATATGTGGCACGACCATGAGGTCAACTCACTTTTTAACTTGGTTTAACCATTTGGAATTCCAATAAACATGATGGGTACATAAGAAACACGAAAAAGTAAAATTGTTTAATCAATATTCGGAATTTTACACTTAACATGTGAATGCATTCTAGCTTAGTACCTTGTTGTCACATAGGATATCCGGTTCAAAGTATTCTTCTTCTCAGATAAAGATTAACAAAGTACCATTACACCGTGCATCAACTCACCAAACTTCACTAAATCTAGGATGAGTTAGACGGATTGACATGAAATACATATGTATGCATAATTTTTTTCTCTCTTGATTGTATATGAAAATAACAAGAAAAATGAAATTTTATCTATAAACACAAAGCATGGGAAAAATGAAGGCCCATTTCAACAAAAATCATGTTGGGGCTGACAAAAGTGGCTAATAATCCAATAATAACAAGAATTAGGTTTGGTGCAGGACAGCATATGTCAAATAAAGTTGATACCCTAAAACAGCAATTTTACAGACTTGTAGTTAGATGTCATGATAGTCATTTCTTTAATGTTATATTCAACAAAAGCTGTGGCAGAAAATTTAATTGCTAGTTTATGACACTTGTACGCACACGAGAAAATTACTAGGATCTGGTTGGAACCACAAATAGTTTTAGATTAGTAGCTTAAAAAGTTGCTGAAAATCGAAATCCAAGTCAATCGTTAATTTTAACCATACATTTTATAAAACTCATAACTTTTATCAACTTTTCAACTACATATTTCATCAACCTATATTAAAATTTTGAATCAATAGACGTGTCAAACAATCCCTATATATCTAACTGTGAAGTAGTACTTTACAAGATATTCATTAATCGTGATTCTAAACATAAAGTGGCTTATTCTAAGTGGGAGAGTGAATATGAAAGTGAACAGGAGCCACACTTCACACGACATAACATGGAGCTGTGCCCAATAAAAAAATTGATACCTCACCACATCACATCTTAAAATATGAGAAGACCTCGATGTGTAATATGCCAATGTGTAAAAATTTGATTGAAGACAATACATATAATATTATGTCTTCGTCTATTCGTAGTCACTTGTAACAAAATTTCAATTAGATCACTAAACTTGATTTTTCTTTCAATAAACTTACTCAACTTTCATATAGAATACCAAATGAACCTGCGTTAACGGCAACATAGGAGTATCACTAACCTTAAACTGTTATTTGTCCTATTACTTATGAATTACGGTATACAACAAGGGTATCATTTTCCGTATTCAAGAACTCAACCTCTCACTATTTACTTAGCCTCCATTTGATAAATCGTGAATACGTGGTTGAAATTAATGTTTTGACTCTGACTCAATTTATAAACCAATCTACAAACCCTCAACGGAGGCTTAAATTGTTTCTTGTATTTTTTTCAACGAGACCATCATTCTAAAATGTCATTTCTAATAACATGAGTTTGGTATTCAAATTGTTATGCACCAACAAGTCCCTAGGCTAATACTATAATAACCAAAAAATTACCAAATGGTAGTTGAAATTTGAGAATTCTCCCTCTTCATAACTTCTCTAACCATGCTAGTTAAATTATTAAATGAGTAATTAATCCTTACCTAATGTATTATTCCTTTATTAATGTTGATTATTGAAAATTTCGTTCTCTAGATAGATGTACTGCGCCTATGGCCCTATGAACTGAGAGATAGAGAAAAGTCTTTGTTTAGGAAATGTCAATTCCAGCCATGGTATTTATTATAATAAAAATAGAAATTTATTTTTATTAATTATTTAATCTAAAGCTACTTATAAAACTTTTTTTTTCTTTAATTGACTATGATTTGAATATTTTATTATACCTCAAATGCTGCGTGTAACTTAATTTGTGCACATGTTTGTACTTTGAGAGACATAGATTTGGATATAATCACCAAAAAAAATAAAAAAAATGATAAAGTTCATTATATACTATAGATTCGAGTGACGGTATCTATTTTCATATGTATGTTAGTTATTTCCAGTCCATTATACGTTATTTTGTGTTGTATGATCTACTCCGAGCTAGACAACATACTAATGTCAAAGGTGAAAAAAGACTCAAATATTAATTGTTTGGCGGCTTCACGTTTTTTAAGGGAAGATTGGCATCTTTGGTGTGAGTTAAGGTCTTAAAACCATTAGAGTATCTCCAAAAAGCTTTTTAAATACAAAATGTTCTTTATATTAGAGAATCGATACTTAAATGAGTTTCAAAATGCTCTATTTTAACTTTTTAAAATATAGAATAAGTTTCGATCTCCCCACTTTTGATTCTTAATATACAATAAGTGTATTTAATTAATCACACATTTCAATGCTCTACTTTTTAAATTATTTAAATTATAAATTGATTAGTCAATTAACATATAAAAAAATATATTAAATAAAATATGAAGAGAAATCAATAAACGTTTATAGAGAAAAGCAAAATAAAGAACCAAACTTTAACTCTATGAATCTAAAGATACTCTATAATACATAATTGGAAATACTCTTACCTATCTAAACCTTTGATATTAAACTTGAGAGACACATTTCAACTTAAAGAAAGCACACTATGTTTGAGCCCCATTATTCCAAATTTCATTTTTTTTCCAAACTTATTTTCAACAATCCCCACTAAAAATAATTTTACACATTAACCAAAAAAATTCATAATTTTTAGACATACATTTTTCGAAAAATTGCTATTATAGAATTTATTTTTTTCGACGAAATGGGGCTCAAATATTGTCTCAAAGAGTTTTTGCCCATGAGTTTCTTGAAAATCAAGCAAGAAGAACGAAAGGCAAAACTTGCAGCTTCTAGTTGCAAACTCGAGAATTCACCTTCTCCGTCTTTTTTTTTTTTTTTAAAAAAACCCAGTATGTATTCAATCTTGAAGATGTATTTTTGTGATTAGAACATGAGCAAAGTTTATATTGGTTGGACAAAGATATAGCCTACTTATTGAAGCTTAAATTCAACTTGCGTATTTTTTTACTTAATGCTTTCGTTTATTTGGCCAATAATTGAACGATGTGAGAACCGTGATGAAAGTGAGATGTCATATACGTGGTTTTTGCTCATAGTGATAAAATTTCAAAATTGAGATATAAGATACAAATATACGTTTATGGTTTGTGATGTAGTCATGAGTGAATGTTTGTCTACTTCAAATCGTTTTTGTGTAGCATAATTCTGATAGTGATATAGGAAATTTATGTATGAAAATAGTTTTGACGATCTTTCAAGAGATTCTTAAATAAATTAGGAACATACATTTACGTATTGTCAATTGTGTACTAAAGTAGTAATGAGTTAACTCAGCCAAGCAAAATGAATTGGAATCTCCAAAAATGGAAAGTTTTCAGTGGAACATTGCCCTTACATTTCTAGCTATTTATAGCAGAATCTCTTAACAAATTAGATTGCAATTTTTAGTAGACTTGAAGAGGAGCTGTCACTGTAGCTCAAATTTTTCTTGGTCCCCCACCAAAAAAAAGTTCCATTGCTGTTTAGTCTCCCCACCACAACTGTGAATATAGCTGTTCTAGTGCAATGCGGGTTAAATATCTTAGTTCTCACACGTAACTTTCTTAAATATTTTCTAGTTTCTAGTGAATTCATTGTTTTAAAAATACACGTTACTTGCGATTTTTATGTCGTGACGTACACTAATGTGACAACATGCCACGTGCCAAAATTTTGTCAACCATATCATAAGTTCTTTAACTTTTAAAATGATGCATGGCGGAGTGATATATGAGATAACATCTCAACAAGTTCAATGGTAACTCAAAAATTTTTTATAAGTATTTTAAGAAAATTCAATGACAACTCGAAAAACTTTTAAAATCCAATCGCAAGCAATTTTCAGTAACAATGGGATGTCTAACCCTGCAAAGTGCTAACTAGTCACCAAAGATATATTTTTTAAAGTAAAGTTGAACAAAGCATGAGAAGAATATTCCTTGGGCATATTTCAAGAATTATCAGAATAGAGTTCTGTTGAATTTTTCACAGAATATTTAGTGCACATTATTGTATGGGTCCCATTTGAGTTTGAGAGCTGTTCTTCGTGGACTATTCTTGCAAGGGATAAACATACTGCAAGCGATAATTAATTAATGGACTGAAATCCCAAGAAACTAGGAACTGAAATAGAAGTATTTCTTGATTCTTTATATCCCGTGGAGTGTGTTCAATGAAGAACAAGGACCACATTCTTGATTTTACTGTAATTTTATGATTTTCTTTCTGGCAGGTGTGCTGGTGTAGCGATCAAAGAGTAAGTTTGGTGTAGTTTTTTAAAGCTTATTAATTGGTCAAATATTATTTTTATTCACGCATTTTGTAGAATCTATAACTTTTATATGCATTTTATTCACACATTTAGCAAGACTTACGACTTATAATTTACAAAATGCTTTAATAAAAGTACACAAATAATGCTTGGGGTGAGGGGTGGGTGGGGGACCTAAAACCTTGCAAGTGTTTTGTCCAGAATCATTACTTTTTGACAGTTGATACTTCAAATCACAATGAACCATATGTGAGAAAAGGATGGGGGTGGAGGTGGGGTATGTCTTGATGGTCTCATCTACGAGCCCCTGTGAAAGGTTTTATGGATCTGCAAAATCCTGACCTTATATGGTAAAACAATAAGAAAGTGCCAAACTAAGGCATGTCCCGTAAGACCTAATAATTCGGTGCATCAGCGACTTGAATACTTCGCACAGGATATAACTTACCATTAAAGTATTCAAAAGGGCCGCCTATATTGCTCGGACTCGGGTGTGGGTGTGGGTGTCGGATACAAGTACATATTTAAGAATCGGATCCTTCTTATTTTAAAAATTGAGATATGAAGATAGGGTTAAAAAACATCCGAATTTTGGATACGAGTACGAGGATTCGTATATATATTTCAAATTTCAGAATTTTTTAAATTTTATTTATAAATTACTTAATTAAACATATATTTTCTTAATTAAATATATTAAGGTCACAATTTCATATAATTTGGTCACAAATTCCATATAATTGGTCACAATTTTCATACGTCACAAATTATTTTACGGTTACAATTCAAAAATTTTATAAGTCACAATTTATTCTTTGGTCACAAATCAAAAATATATACGTCACAATTTGTTTATCGGTAACAATCTTATCAAATTAATAAGTCACGTATTATTCATTGATCACAAATCATAAATTTTATATGTCACAAATTATTTTACGGTCACAATTCAAAAATTTTATAGGTCACAATTTGTTGATTGATCACAAATTAAAAATTGAAACGTCACAAAACACAAATATTATAAGTCACAACTTAGTATACAGTCACAAATTGTCGAATTATCTATCACAAATGAATAGTTTTTTAGGTCACACATTATTTTTTAGTCACATTTTATCTTTTTATTGGTCACGTATTGTTTATTGGTCACATATTAACCAATTTAATGGTCAAAATCAACTAAATAATTTGTGACAACAACCAAGACTTGTGACCACCACCGCACAACTCCCTCCGGCAGCACCACTGTCACCGTCAAAACCACCCCTACCACCTCGCGACAGCAACACCACATCGCGAAAGACACCACCACTCGTCGCACCAATCTACCACCACCTCGACAGACCCATCGCCACCAACATCTCAACACCACCATCACCAAGATCCACCACCACCAACACCACCAAAAAAAGGGCAGATCTCGGAGCTCCAGGTCCCATCCAAACAAAGTCGCCAGGATCCAACAAAGTCACCACCACCACAGCCTCCATCCACCAACGAAAAACACACCTAAAAATTCGCGTCAGATCTCAGAGCTGCAGGTCCCAGCCACGACACACAACAGATCTCGACCACGCGTGCGGCACGGCAGCTGCAGCACAGCGTAGTGGCCGCACGCAGTAGCACCAATATAGCCACCAACAAAAATGACCACCACCACTAGATCTAATAAAACCACTCCCACTCTGTTGTCGCCGCCGCCACCACGATGCCATCATCAAATCCAACCAGCCACAACAACCACGGCACAGAGAGAAGCACGAGAGAGAGATAAACGTAAACACACTCGACATAGAGGCGAACCGCCTGGAATTACTTCATCGCCGTCGCCGCCACCAACACCAACCAGCCACCACAACCATGACCCCACCGCCCCTTCCACGCCGCCAGAGATAAGGAAGAGAGAGAGAAGAATGTCAAAACTGGAACGAGAAATTAGAGATTTAAAATTGGGGTGGAGGTATATAAATTAATTTTTAGTTTTATAATATTATTATTAATATTGAAAGATGAAAAATTATCTGATTTTTGAAAGAAATTTTTTAAATTTGAAATTGATTCTTTTAAATTCTGGTTTTGTGTAATTTTCACATAAAATAATTATAATTTTATTAACTCTATTTTTACAAGGCACATATCATATATTAAAAATTGGGTTCACAACCTACATTAAATTAGGCCACATATCAATTCAATTGTCTTCCCCAGCTCCTCCCGCCTTTTTTTCTTTTTGCAACTACTCCCGTCTTATTTTTCTCTTGCTGCAACTCCTCCGCCTTCACCAACTCCTCGTCTTCCATCATCTTCTCCCTTTTACTGTCGTGTCCAAGTGCAAAATCAAGAATCCGTTCCATATCCCACATCAGTATCCGTGTCATGTCGTGTCGACATGAATACTTCTCCAGTCCGAGCAAGCACTTAAAAGCACATATGTGTGTACTTTCGAGGAGAAAAAAGACGACACGAGAACAAAGAAAATATTTTATATGGAGACATTCTACTGTCCGATAAAATCTAAAGAAGGTTACTTTGATATTCTATAAGAAAATAAACTTCAATATTGATCATTTTTCATCTCATGTTGCAACTTACAAATGAATAGTTACTGAGTGATTTTAACAATGTTTTATAATATTTTCATGTTTTAATATAACAGGCAAAATAAGATGCTCCTATAAGAGTAATTTGAATTGCAAAATTTCTTCTAGATATTCAAAAGAATAGAGGAACTGAATATTCATTCCATCTGCAGGGCTCTTTCTCAGCTGGAGAAAAAACCGAGAAGAAAAAGAATATGAAACCTTTCTAGTGTCTCTTCATTTCCCGGAAAATATTTGCCACCCTCGGGGATAATCTTGGCAGAAACTTGAATAACTGCAAAACAAGCATTAGACAACTTATTAGGATGTGTATTCAAAACTAGATAACGGATGCCACTCTCAACAAAAGAGAAGTAACTTCCGGGGTGAGTTTGAATGAAATGAAAAACAATAGAAGTAGATCTTCTAGGAGCTAAAAACATGAAAATGCTAGCTTATTGCATATTTTCAGTTCAGGTTTTTTCCATGGAACCAAGTAATATCTGGAAATCTAAACTTAGAGCTGGCATTGTCGAATTACTATTATTGTCTTCTTTAATCCCACATAGACACATCAAACATTTGACTCTCTTGCGCCCATATAGCAGCACTAAAATAAATCAATAAAGAAGACCATAATAGTGATTCGATAATGCCCATTAAGTTGCATATATTCACTTTTAAGCATGACATAGTATCTGATAAAGCTTCTTCAATTTAAGTTGAGTTGATATTCAATTAATACCTTCTGTATGGTTTCAAGGGCAGCATGAAAAAATATGCTTCAAAAGCCAACCGTCAATGAAAACCGGGAGGAACATAATTCTAGATCAACCAATTACTCCTAATGTTCTTTTAGCAATGCTTTTCAGTGAATTTGGATAATATTTTTCCTCAGTGGGCAGGCTTTAATAAATAAATTAGAATTTCTTTTCAGATACTATCAACACACAAGGTTCATAAAGGTCCAATGGCAATCGCTAGATGAACATAAAATTGCCACCTTAAATTACTTGAAATTGAAGAATCCAGATTGTTGGACCTAAGTTACAACTTAGACAGTACAATTGTTACGTGGATGGAAGTCCAAGAGCAAAAAGTAAGTGGCATATCCAGCATATAGGTCCTCTAGTCCATACGCAAGAAACAAGGCATCCGCATTACACGATATATTCGACGGGTTCAGTTGTCTAATACTTCCCCCACATTAACATCACAAAGTTGACAAATTAAAAGATGGAAAATCTTTTAGGTAACTTGAGATGTATTGTGTTCTCTCTTGCTAAATTTGTTGATTGGTGCAGATTGCGTTGTGCAGCGAGTGGTGTACATCTATACCACGAACGAATGAGACATACAGACTCAGAGAACATTCAACCAAAAGGCTGAGATTAAATTTGGCACAATTACCAAAAGTTGCATGCTTCCACATGAAATGGACTCGGGAAAAGTTTTATCCCAAAAAAAATAAGGATAGAAAACATACCCAAAGCTTCACACAAGCATCAATGATAACCGGTATTAGGCAGACAAATATTGTTATAGCCGCCTGATCCACCTGAAGCCCGTAATGCTCAACCAAAACCTCTAACAAAGTCTGCCAACCAGATTCAGAATGGTACCTACAAAGTATAAATTTATTATTACAAACTCAAAATCTATAACACCAAAGTGTAGAGATTGTTTAATTCCCAGAGTCAATTAAAAAGAGCATTTAAGTCCCAATAGAGTGGCTGATGACATTAAAAAGAGCTACACTAAAATCCAGAGACTATAGTGATGTAATAAGCACAGTCCATTAGTAATTCAAATTTCTTGCTGAATAAATATAGGCATAATAACTATATCTATCACATCAGAAATATAGGTTGGTAGAGCAGGCTCAATACTTACACAATAAGTACTGTACAAGCATTGATTGCTAATCTTTAGGTATTAACCAATTAGCAAGTTTCCATGTTTATTAATAAAATCAAATTTTGAAAAAATGCTTATTATTTTTTAATGAAAACGGACCAATTTCATTAACTTAAGTTAGCGAACCACTGACGACATAAAAAATGGAATACAATCAGTCCAAACTTTAGTACTAAAAACTGGTAAATTAAAAGATACACAGAACTGAATAACGAGCATTACCCTAAAAAAATATCAGTCACAAGTATTATAAGAAATGCCTTCCCCGTGTCTGAAATGTTACTTATTATCTTATACCCCGTGAATTTCAGAAAAGCCACCTGCAGAAGTAGGATAAAACAAAAAAGATATTCAAAAGTAAACAAACATCAATTGGAAGTGATACCATAAGCTAAATCATATATGGTCAAGCATAGGACAGAAGTAATTTCATAATAATAACACAAGGAAGACATGGTAATGTAACAACTCCTGCCAAAACTATTTATTAAGAATTGGTGTTAAGCTTTATGGTTTAACAGCCTACACTATTTCCTTCCCATGTGTTAGGTGGGGTAGGTCCGTACAATTTTTGCGTAGAATCCTAAACTCTGGATAGCTCATGCAGTTAGGAGTTAGGACCGAACACCCAGCTCCAAATCCAATTATCAAAGCTGTTGAATAAAAGCTTAAATTATTAGATAAGGCTATGCGTATATCATATAAATCTTATCTTCAACATGCCCCCTCACGTGTAGGCAAGATTTACTTTTTCCATTAAAGCCTTACACGAGCACAATTCTTTAATAAATGGGTTGCAAGGCTTGAACCAAGGATCTTTTGTGTGCGCTGATACCATGTTGAACCACTGGATCATAAAATTTAAACAGTTAGATAAGACACATGCATATTATATGAATCTTATCTTCAACGTTTTCTAACAATGCATGTCATTGATCTTCTATAGACCTAAGATCACCAAAGACTTAGTGATGTGATCCATAATACGAGGACAAGTTTGGACAAGGATCCATTGATTTGAAGAAGGGCTTACGACTATGTCGCAAGCGTCAAAGAAGCAATGAGACTACTTGCTTAAGCTACAGTGGACGAATTATCAATCACAACAAGCAAATGAACAAGTTTCATGCTGGACTTGGAAGAAGAAACACGATAAATTAACTTGGTCCAAGCAACGGATTAAGTTCTATTCATTGTAAAGACACACAATTTATTGAGAGAATAATTGAAAGGCGTATTGCTTTCTTCTTATTCTTCATCGAACTAGTTCTGAAATTATCAAGAATTAAGTTCTTGTAGCGTTCATCAAATTAAGTAAGTTTCATAAATTTTGTGATCACGGGGTCAACATATTGTCGACAATTATGTTGGTTCTTTGATTCAATAATTTATTGGGTCGAACTTTCAAACGTTAATTTTTGACTTTCTTGGGTTGAATCAATCTTGTGTGAGTTTCGTAGCTTCAATTACTACGTGAATTCTCATCAATTGATATCAGAGCAAGGCTCCAAAAATCAAGGTTATTCTTTTTTTCTTTTCTTTTCTTTTGTTTAAGTCTTTGTTTTTTATTTTCTGTGTTCTTTGCGTTCTTCAATTTTTTCGTCTCAACTCCATAAAAATTCCAAGATTTCTTTGAGTGCTAATTTAGTATCCAAATTAGTTTTTATTTTTTTTAAGGTATCTAGTTGAATTTTCGAGAAAAAAATAAAAGAAAATTCGAAAATCCGCCCGCGACATACAATTTCATTTTTTAGTTAAAAAAATTCAGATTCAAAAGTGTCCAATTCGAATCAAGAAATACTTTCTTGAATTTATTTTTAGCGTTTCATTCAAGATTCAAATTCCTACCTTCTTGAATCATTTCAGATCACTTTCATTCCTCAGTTCTTTATTTGGACTCCAGAAGGATTAATTTTGATTGAGTGATACACGAGTGTAAACACGTGAGGCAAATATTATTCGAGATTTAGGATATCCGACAGAGAGGATTCTACTTAAAGCGGAAAGAATAGTCAAGTCATCATCACAGAGGAGATGATACGACGATTTGAAAGTTTGTTTGATGATATGTGAGATAGAATGGATATGCAAGAGGGATGGATGGAGAGGCAAGACACATTGCTTGCTAATTTGCTTGGGGAACAACCTATAGAAGTTCCTAACATAAGGAGGCAAGGAAGGTGGGATCATAGAGCGAATTTTGCTAGTGAATTTGAAGCGGATAGTGATATTAATGAGAATGTATTCGTGGATGTCGAATTGAGAAGAATGAAAGATAGAGGAGTTAGACATGAGATGGGGGGTAGAGAGCCTGTTGGAAATGGTGTTCATAGAAGTATGTGCAATATCAAAATAACAATTCCGCCATTCAAAGGAAGGAGTGATCAAAGACATACTTGGAGTGGGAAAAGAAAATAGAGTTGATATTTGATTGCCACAACTTCTTGGAAGAAAATAAGGTCAAGATTGTGTTACTTGAATTTACTGATTATGCTATCATCTGGTGGGATCAAGTAGTAACATCTAGGAGGAGAAACAGTGAAAGGCCTATTAATACATGGGAAGAATTGAAGGCTATCATGCGAAAAAGGTTCGCGCCTAATTATTATTATAGGGAGCTTCATCAAAAATTGCAAACCTTCTACCAAGGTTTTCGGAGTGTGGAGGATTATCACAAAAAGGTGGAGATTGCTATGATTAGAGCGAATGTTGAAGAAGATAGGGAGGCCACCATGGCCCAGTTTTTGAATGGTTTGAATAGGGAGATAGCTAATGTGGTAGAGTTGCAACATTATGTAGAATTGGAAGACATGCTACATGTAGCTATGGAGGTGGAAAGACAATTGAAGAGGAAGTGGACGGTTAGATATTCATCGGGTTTTCGGGTTCTAACTCTTGGAAATCGAAATGGGATAACAATAAAGGTGATGATGCTGTTTCAAAGGGTTAAACTGAGCTATCAAAGGGAAGAGATGAAGTTGCTAGCAAAGCTACACCCAAAGCAGAATTCCAACCCTCTCGGAATAGGGATATCAAGTGCTTTAAGTAATTGGGATCGGGACACATTGCTTTTCAATGTCCAAACAAAATGGCGATAATCTTACGTGACAATGGAAAAGTGGTGAGTGATAGTGAGGGTGAATATGACATGTCGGAATTGGAAGATACTAACGATAATGAAAAAGTGGAGTATGCAGTGGGGGAGCTGTTGGTTATACGGCGAGCTTTTAATACTCATATCAAAGTGGATGACTTAGAGCAACAAAGGAATAACATATTTCATACGAGATGCAACATCAACAATAAGGTATGTAGTATGATTATTGATGGGGGTACTTGCACCAATGTGACTAGCACTACACTTGTTGAAAAATTGAGATGAACTGTGTTAAAACATCCTAGGCCTTACAATTTGCAATAGTTGAATAAATGTGGAGAGGTTAAGATAGGGATGGCAAAAAAGCTCGCCGGCTCTGGCGGCTTAGGCTCAGTGGAACAGAGCCTAGGCCTGCCCGTGTGGCTCGTTGAGCCACACAGGCCAGCTCGTATGAGTTGCTCATTTAATTTTAAAAAAAATTAAAAATATAAAATTGTGCAGGCAGCTACAGGTTGTTGTAGCTGCCTGCTTTGAAGGTTGT
>CAIGRP010048716.1:549-14462 GCA_903798385.1 Fraxinus cuspidata
CTAAACGGGGCGGGAAACGCACCCCGAACCAGCCCCACCCCGACTAAGGGCGGGGCGGGGCGGGGCGGGGTGGGGTCGGGGAGTCGCCCCCACCCCATTGCCAACACTAGTGAAGGGTGGGAGGAAGAAGGGAGTGCTGAACGATGCAACGTAAATAAGTTTGATACAGCACAGCATAATTCACAAATACAACTGCCTACACTGGCCTGCTTCAACCTCAGAAGGGCAGTAAGGACACTTGAATGGACGTGTACTATTATTTTTGGACAACTTTGTGATAGATTGCTTGCAGAGTACGTGTCCACATGACAACAGCATTGGAGGGTTCTCTTCACTCGCCTGATCCCGACTCACAGGACAGACAAATATGGAATGGAACTGAAACACTGTGTCCAAATCCACAGACACGGGTAACTGTTTCATGGACTGCCATTCCTTTTTTTTACCAGTCATCACATTCATCAGCTTCAGAAGGGTCGGCAAACCTTGGACGCCGGCTGCAATCGTTACACTTAATGGGCTTTCATAGGATTGCCCTATAAGATGACAGAATTGCTGGGTGAGCTCCTCAGCCAATTTGTCCCAGTTCATTGGGGACAGTAGTTCTGCATATGGTGAAGAATCAAGTCTCCCGGCCCATAACAGACAAGCCATAAGCTTTTGGATTTCAGCAATATGACTGGTAGCAAAAGGAGCCAAAAAAGCTCTAGCATATTTTAGAGCTTCATCTAGACCGCGTTTTTGAAGAATTTCCACAAACTGAAGGCGATGGAGTTTCAGTTCAATGTCAGATCCATTTTGTTCTAGTTTTTCATGGTTGGTAGCAGCCCACTGTAAAGCAGGCTCCAAGTTCTGTGATCTTATGGCTTCTAGTATCTGATACATTTCCAAGAAAGGAGATTTCTTAGCTGCAGCTTCTGGTTCCCTCGACTCGTCTACAAAGCAATCACCAAGAATAAACTGGCCCTCCCGATAGAAATGATCGGCTATTATTTGGTTAACAGTGTGTGTATCAAAATCAGTATTACGGTAAGCCTTTGATATATCAGGATTGAAGGATTTCTCGAGCAGCTTTGGATATTTGCTCAATGCACTGTTTGATTCTTTCTGGGTGCCTTCCATCTTGCTAAGTGGAGCAATTTCTTTCAACTTTGCTTTTAGTTCTCTTAGGATCGACTCGTGATTACTTTGGGTTGCAGAATCATGACCTGATTGCCTTGAAAATGCTTGTTCTATTTCTTGCACAATCTGTTCGATCATTTCTAGAGACTTTGAGGATGATAACTTTTGCTTCTTTGTAACACGATCAAATGCATCTTTTATGGAGTTCAGCTCCATCACTTAAATGGCAAGTTCCTCAGTATAATTAGCTGAAGCGAAAATGGATGACTACCTTCAGGAAAGGGATAAAAGACTGTAAGACTCCTCATATAGAGTTGACTTATTGAACAACCAAAATTTAGTAACCACAAAATGCAGAAACTACCTCTTGGAGTTGTGCACAGAAGGAAAAGGAAGAAATAGTAAGCAATGAAAATTGAAAGTAGCCAACTTTTTCTAATTAACAAATATCAATACAACAAGAACACTAAAAAGGGTACAAAGCCCTCGTTTGACCATTATTTGAAAACTCTTTATTCTACGTACTCATTTACAATCTCATATTAATAATATATTCTGCACATAAACCCAAAATTTTTCTACATTTTAACCGTACATTTTCTTAAAAGTCACTATTCAAAATATTGTTTTTTCCCGAATAATGGTTGTCAAACAAGAGCATAATATGAATTAAACAGTATTTTGCATGACAAATATTATCATTATATGATTGATTATTATGGTATATGATTTACATTCCACTGGTGAAGAGTAGATTTAACGAGTTGAAAAGCCTGATAAAAATGCACAAGGCGAGAAAAGAAGAGCATTATTTTGATCATTGCAGAATAAGAAGAAAACCTAGAAAAAGCACAATTTGGATATTATATCTTGCCTATTCTTTAAACCAAACTACATGTATATAATAAATCATCCTTGGCATTTCAAACCAAACAATCAACTTGAAGTCCAAAAACTCAAAATTAAGCACTTAGTGTAACAGGGCTGGAGGTCACACTGTATCTTAAGATATATGAGTTTTATGTGAACTGGAGCGATACATAACCATCAAAGATAACCAGCCAGTACTAAGTCAACCTGCACTAGAAAAGGACAACTTCATGTTTTTGTATGTAATATAAGTGAATCAATACACATTTTGTTTGTTTCTCGATGCTGTGATGCAGTAAATACGTTTGGTAACATTGTATTTGTGTTGGATGTGTTTTCATTTAGCTAAAAGCATGTGGAAAACCTAGTCAAAGGCCACTGTTTTTTCACATGGATATTAGTATTTCATAATTCTTCCTTTATTTCCTTTTAAGATTTTTCACTCTTACTTGAGGGATATGCATGCTTGCTTCTGTGTTGCTAACAAGGATATATGCTTAACCGAGAACCAGCTATTAGCATCTTGACAACAAAAATCATCTCAAATTACATATGCAGGCACCAGTCAACGAAATAAGAGCTGAATCATCAAATATTTTTTTTCTAAAACTCCGTTATCAACAAGCGCTGTTAAAGAACAATTTGATGCACACCCAAAATTACTTTCACGCTAATCATTAAATGAGCTAAGCACCTCAAGGTGCCGAGGTGCCTCCTGAGGCTACCAATAATTCAAGCAAAATCAGCACTAAAGTAGAAATGGGTTTTACAATAACACCAATCAAATAGTTAACAGCACAAACTGAATAGATTCAAAGCCGTCCACCAATCAATTTTGAGAAAAAAGATTCTTGAATCTGTCTTGAACCTATTTGGTGGTTCAAGAAATACGTTGAACAGACAACAAATATAAATTAAAAGAATGGTTAATATCTGTCTGATTCATGTGTACACCAACTCAAGGCAGAATATTTTCCACATGCTGCTAAATATTTAATGACTATCCTTGTGATTTCAGAAATTTCCCATTCACTCCCAGTCTCACACTGACTAGGCACTGGCCAAAAAAGGCGACTAGTCTGCTCAGGCTACTATAAGCTCCCGGCACTAACACTATGGTATCATCAAAAGAGAGTGAAAATTATGGAAGATGTTCAAATAGCACCCTGCAAATAACTTGATGAATCTTTTTCCTAAAATTGGGAAAATCTTAAAGGTCCAAAACAACAGACACCATGAATTAGTTTACACATTATTAGTAGGTATATCCTGAAGCAGGTTATTATACTCCTACCATGTGCAATGACATTCATTCTGTTTTTTCACCCTAACAGACACATGGAAAGTGGAGGTGTTATTTAATTTGGACCTTCGCAGTAAATACATTATTTGTAACATCAAATAGTTAATAGTTTCCAAAAGTTCGCCTCAAAAACAACAAGTGATATATTTCTGACAGATTTTCTTCTTAATACGGAATAATCAGGAGAGAGAGTGGGACTTAAGTTAATTAAAAGCAAAACTCCTCTCTCCTTTCTTCCATTTCCTTTTCTTAACCTTGATTTTGTCATGCCAAGTAGGATCACATTCAACTCTGATACGACAAAATATACTTCACAGACCAACATAATATATTTTTTACAACTTTTGTAACATCATTAATCAGCATCACGTGCTAGAGCCTCAAAAACACCCTACCACCACCTGCGTCTATGTTTTGATCAAAAGGAATTCTGTTTTGCGTGAAATCATACCTCCAACAACATTTCAATACCCCCAATTGATTTGTGGCGTCAGATCGATCATTTGAAGTCTGAAAATTCAAATAACGAGCAAAATGACATTCCCAGTTAATCAGAGTATTCATTCAGAAGTCCAAGGAAACATCGATAGATGCACCATACAAGCAAACTAAGCTTCCAACGATTAAAAGGAATTCTAAGAATGAATCCAAATATCTTCTTCAGGGTCTGGAGAATATTCAATTTATTCCAAAAATCCCAGCTCTCCAAGGCACGTTTGAAGTCTCAATTAAATTTGTATACTTGTAATTTGTTGCAGCCTGCAAAATTGTGGACTTAGTACTTTGCAGCACATGGGTAAATCTAGTTATTTTTAGGCCCATTTGGCATGGCTTCTAAGAAGCCAGAAGGAAATTCAAAAGCTGTTTTTGAATCCGTGACTTATTTTATGAAAGTCCTACTTCTAGTTAAAAGAGCTTTCAGAGGAAGTAGGTTGAACATGACTTCCTCTAAAAGCACTCTCCTAATAAAAATATGAAACTCGTTTAGAAATTAGTTTCCAAACAAAAATTAAGGTTGTTTCTTCCTTCTATAGGAAGCAAAAGCAAAAGGTAGAATTTAACATTGTTTTTCACTATTCACATTGTAAGAAGATCATAATGGGTTACAATTACACATGAAAGATGGCAGAATATAACTCCTAATTAATAAACAAATAAACAACTACAGCCAGAAGTGGTATCCATTCTGGACTAAGCTAACAAAAAAGCTATAAAATTAGCAGCGTGCTTATGATTACCTGCACAAGACTAGAGCATTAACACATTAATATCAAAAATATGCTCTCTCAATTAAAAGGCTCGAAAATGTCCAAGAAATAAAAAAGCATGACAAATGAAGTCCCTAAAAAACAGAAAATTTCTAAGAATCAAGATGATAAACAAAATTATGAATGTTGCATGAATATAACAGGTTAAAAGAAATTGCAAAAATGATTTCTTAGATCGAAGAAAATGAAGTTGATTCAGCAGTTCCACAGATTTCAATAATTTGGAATTAATTTACACCAAATAATACACATACATAAATATAAATGAAACAGGATTTTTGTTTGCTTACCTGAAAAGAGCAAAGGAAGAATGTAGAGAAATGCAAAGACGATCCGATTTGATGGGGACAGGTGTGCGAAAACCTTGGTCACAAATGGTGAGAAATAGTAGATTTCTACCTTGAATATTAATACGCCTATGGATGGGCTGCACTTGGACAGGCCCGGAACTAGAAAATATTTGGCCCAAAATAATCAACAAGTACCTCCATCTCACTAGTCGATACTAACATGCAAAACAACGTGGACGGCATGAATTTCGATTCCAGCTCGTCCCACCTTGTCTATGTTCGAATGTGACGGAGAATGCCGTGTCAAATGATAAACGGGATAGGGATGAGAATATGGTCCCCTACCTTGTGCCCGTCTAGCCCCCGTCTTTTGTACAAGTATATTTAGATGAATAAGTCGACCTTTGATTTCTAAATTGAAAAAGGGAATTCAAAAGGTATGTTCGACAAGCACCATGACAAGTTTAGAAATTGGAATACTCGGTCTTGAAATTAGGTTCTTCAAGTTGAATGGTGGGTAGTTACAAGGAAGGATAATGTCATGAATGGATTATCTCAAGAGTTGAGTTGTGATTGACTCAATTGTTGGGTGTTGGGATCGTGGTCAAATGAAAATTAACCTATGAATTTTTAGTTATTATAATGTTAATTGCTAATAAATTATAATTAATCTACTTAATAAGCTATTAGATGTCTAGTCTGCTAATTGTTTATAAACTCTATTAAATCTACTTATTAAATTATTAGAATAAGTGTTGATAATTAGTTACTTTTTATTTATGTTTTGTATTTAAGACAAATATAATGCTACGTCTTTGTATAAATATTTCTTAGGGACATCGTTACTTACCAATACTACTCTTGAATGGATTTTTTAGTTCAAGTTTCAGAACAAAGTATATGCAACAAAGAGTGTGTTCACGCATGTCATTTTTTTTTTATCAGTAAAAATGATTTATATATATCAAGATAATGTACAAATACTTCAGGCATACCCGAGTAATAGCAACAAAAAATGCAACAATGGTAGCAAAGAGAACACAACTACTATGGGCATACCCAAGTGATCAAACATATGAGAGCAAAACAAGAGACAAAGAGAATACAATCAACCTATCGCTAAAGTCTCATGAGAAACAAAATATTAGGATACAAAGTGAACATTACTTTGTATACGTGTGTTTTGATTTGTTTTACAATACTCTCAACTTGGGGTTTTAGATTTTCAAAAATCATTCTATTACTTGCCATCCAAACGTAATAGACGGAACTAGCTAGTGCAATCCTTTTAGCTTTGTTGTGCCACGCGGTTCCTCTAGCCTCCTTCTTTAACCACTTTAATGCACTTGCCATAGTAGTCATGGCTCTAGTAATGACCAACCAATCTTTGATTCTCTTCCATACATTTGAAGATAGAGGGCATTCAAAAAATAGGTGAAGACACGTCTCTTCATTTGATCCACAAAATATGCAATTCCGGTCAATATCCAAAAAATGCAGTCATTATTTAGGCATGTCATTATTTACTCTGTTTGATGCACATTATTCTTCCAATAATGTATTTAAAATTGTGATTTGATGAAAAATATGTGGTTAAAAAATAAGAAAAAGTTTTAAATTTGCGTGTAATATTATTTTATTGAAAAATGTATGGTTAAAAATAAAAAAGAAAAATGTGTTTTTAGAAGAATGAATATCAAACATGGTATTACACTATAAGGAAAAAGTGGAAGCGCGCTTAATTGTTTATACTTTATTTTCATGAGATGGTATATCCGTTTAATTTTCATTTCATTTTTTCTCCGCATTTTTTCCCTTGTATATGGTCCCAAAATTAGTGCAATACGCAAGCTCCACTGGAGATGGTCTCTCCATCCTCATTTTATGGTCATATGTACCACGACGACATTATTGCATTGGTGATGCTCTTCTCTCCATTCCTGTTTTGCTTATCACATGTACAATGCACATTATTGCGTTGGAGATTATCTTAATTTTTGTTCGCGTAGTTTTAAATTGTACGTGTGATCAATATTAGAGGTTAATGCTTGATCTAATATGACATTATGATTATGTACAGATCCCTCATTAACAAATTTTGAAAGGATTGTGACTTAGAGCTCGTTTGACATAATTTTTAAAAAGTAAAAAAAAAAAAAAAACTTTTAAAACCAAAAGGCAACTTTTGAACATATTTGATAAATTTTATGAAAATGCTTTTAGAGAAAACTGGTCCAATGTGTTTTACTCTAAAAATATTTCTAGAATATAAAATATTTTTAAAAATTAGTTTTTAAATAAAAATTAAGGTAGTTTCTTTCAAAAACTTTTTTATAGGAAGCAAAAGCAAAGTAGTAAGTCATGCCAAACGAACTCTTATTCTAAATGATCTAGTTATTTCTTGAAAATAGTGAAATATATTTTCACAATGCTTTATCATAATTGTTTTATATTCTCTATTTAAATATATTGTTTTTATCGATCGAGTTAAATTACATATCAAAAGTATATATTAATTTGAGAATATCCATACTAAAGTAAGATAAGGAACTACATTTGGGAGAGACTTTTATGTGGAGAAAAAATGATATTTTTTTTGAATAATGTATAGTTAAAAAGTTGGAAAAAATTATGAGAAAGCGTAAAAAATGTTTAAAATAATATATGATTGTAAATGAGTTTGTAAAAATGATCTCTGTCTCCGAAACAAGGTGTAAAGCCAAGTATTTACTTTCATACGATTATGTAATATTGTTAAATAATATGAAATTGTTTTCATAATTGCGCCGGAGATGTTTAATATAATATTATTGTTAAAGAACATGGTGGTTAAATTAAATAAGTGCGTGAAAATTGAAATAAAAATGGGCAACCACACTATCGTCACAATCATAGCCACCATCAACTTCTACCACTATCACACATTCCCCCATCGATCCACCACCCAAGGTGTCATATTCATCACGCTAAATAAAGATGAATATATACAACCCAACTAAATTATCTGAAGAAACTAAAAGAGGAACATAATCCAAGCATCAAAAGGGAAGAATGATAATTGAAACAAGGAAAGTTAGATAGTTATAGTTGCTTTGAGATTGGGCCATGAGTGATGGGTAGTGATCTCGGACCTTACAAGTCGAAAAATGGCGATAGGGAAAGTGAATGAGTGTATCACAATGTGTTGTAGGATTTTTTTATTTTTTATTTTTTATTTTTTAAGTGTAGAACGGTATACTAAAAATGTAACACAATACTTCCATAATAAAAAATTAATCACAGTATTTTCTAATAAATTTTTTTTTTAGTGTATGTATGTAAAATTCCCTTTGTAATATTAAAGGAAATTATCCGAACTGAACTAAAACTGACCATTATATAAAGTGGAAATTACACTCACATATGATTTTTAATTTCACAATTCAAAAATTAAGTTTAAATTTTTTTTTTTTCAAAATTCAAGTGATAATTTAATTTTTTTAATATTAAGAATAATAAATTAAAATTGAATTAATCTACATTTCCCGCACCCGACCCAATTTCAATCCAAAACTCTAAGGCCGTGTTTGATAGTATTTCTTTTTTATGGAACTAGGAATTGATTTTTCATTTTCCACATTTATGCTTGTTTGATAGACAAAAATTTTTTGGCAATTGGTTTTCTACCCAACCCCCCTTTTGGTCATTTTTCTTGGTTTTTGCATAAAAACTTTACCCACCAAGAAAATTTTGCCTATCAAACAAGCAAAGTGATGGGAAAAGTTTTTTCTAGGCAATTTTTTTCTTTTTTTTAGAAATTTTTTTTGGCAATGGAAATAAATTTTATCCCCAATCGTAACAAATTATATTCCTTTAATGGACAATTTTCATGAAAAATAAAACTAAACGAATATCAAAAGATTCAAAATTTCAATATTTTTCAAGTGAAAAATTATATCAATCAAACACAATTAATTGACAATNTCTGTCCCCAATTGTAAATTTTTTTCCTTCAATGGACAATTTCATGAAAAATAAATCCAAACGAACACCAAGAGATCCAAAATTTCAACATTTTTCAGGTGAAAAATTATATCAATCAAACACAATTAATTGACAATTCTCATTAAAACACGTTATAGACAATTCAATTCCCTTAAATTCATTTTCTTTCCACCCAAATTTCATTCTTGCAATCAAACGACCCTAATTTTTTTCCTTATTCTTCTCTCTCTCTCTCTTTCTCTCTCTAACAAAAGCAACAAGCCTTCTCACTAACGTCACCAAAGATGGATTTTGGGGTTGGTTGGATCTGATCCAATCAGCTACTTAGTCGAAGTTTTGGGAAGATTTTTGTTTGTGGTTGTTGGCGTTTTGCAAATGATGGTGATGGTGTAAGTAGTGATGGTATTGGCGGTGATGGTGAGATGGTGGATTTGGCGGTGATGGTGAGGCGGTGGTGGTGGTGCTACCCACAAATGGTGTTAGTGGTGATCCGGCGGTAGTGGCATTGACGGTTGTGACACAGCGTTTGGGTGGTGCATGTGGTGGATTGGGGGCTAGGGTTGGGGTGGGCGTGATAAATAGTATTTGTGACAAATTATTTGTGTGATTGTGATCAATAAATTGGTTAATTTTTGACCAATATATAATATGTGATCGATATAATAGATAATTTGTGATTAATAAATAATATGTAACCTAAAAAAATGTAAGATTGCAACTAAATTTATAATCGTAACTCACAATTCGTTAAATTATGATCAATTAATTTGATAATTTGTAATTGTGAAATAAGTTGTAATCTATAAACTTTGTCATTCATGACGAAAAATAATACATGACCTATTAATTCGATAATTTGTGACCTATAAAATTTATGATTTGTGATCAATAAATAATGCGGGACCAATTAATTTAAGAATTTCTGATTGATAAGTAAATAGTAACGTATAAAATTTGTGATTAGTAACCGCGATCAAAAAATATATAATATCGTGACATTAATATATTTCATTATTAAAATTCTTAACTATCAAATTAATTAATAAAATTTAATTAACACTTGATTTTTAAAATTTAAAACAAATATTTTAGCCCCTATTGATACACAATCTTAAAAAAAAATTCATTCTTTCAAAACTTATATTTCAACCACAAATTATTCAATAAAATAATATTACACGCAAATCTAAAAATTTTCATTATTTTTTAACCAAGTATTTTTTTCATCACATCACATCACATCATAAAATACATTTTCTTCTCCATAATGTACATCAAATACCCCCCCTAATTTTAAAATGGCTTATTAGCACAAAATGTCAGTACATTTGGTCTTTAGTGTGCAAAATATATTTACGTTTTAAGTTTTCGCATTTTCACTTATATTTCCACGTTTCATTGCAAAAATCATCACTTTCATCTATTTTTTCAATTAAAAGTTGTGAAATGATGCAAATGCCATCCTATTTAAATAAAACAAAAATAAAATAAAATAAAAAATAAAGAACAAATTAGAATCACAGTCCCAAAATTTTAAAAGATTATAAATGAGTCTCCAATGTATAATTAAAAATCCAAGTCCTCAAAAACTCGGGCCAACATTTGCTCGTTTAATTGAGAAATTGATGCAATTGACGGATGACCTATTGTTGTACCAACAGTAATTGAAGGTTGGATACTAGAATTGAGGTGTTGAAGTCTAGTAGAGTCCTCAAATGAAAGGGGGTCGCCGGAACCTGCATGTGCATGATCTGCCTTGCATGATTCGTTCATATTCGTTTGAAATTGGTGATGACTCATTGGGTCAATGGATGCGCCATGATGAGGCAGTGTTAGGGGTGGTGGTCCGTGACCAGGGGTTGCATCGTCGGCGCTGGAAATCATTGCTGAGATGCCCGAGTTTGCTGTTGAAGAAGAAGGCTCGAAATATGGATTTTCTATATTGTTTGCTGTTGTATTAACATATGTGGTGCGTAATGGTGGGCTTGGTCAGCTTGGAGGGTGTGCATGTCATGGGTGTAGTTGGAAATGGCACTTTCGGTCATTTGAAGATGCGTGGGTAGCTTACTTTGAATGGAAATTCCGGCCAAATCCGTCGAAGTTGTTGCCAGAGGTTCGGTAGGTTATGAAGAGGAAGATGAGGGCTTCAAAGTGGTATGTTGGTTCGGTGGTCAAGGTGGTCGGAGTTTCGAGTTTTGGTTGTCTATAGTTCCTAAAGTGCGACTCAGATATCATGCACAGTTTTGGAACAAGGAGATACGTTTCTATACTTATTGCTGATTTTTGGCTAAATCTGGTAACGTTAGGGTTGGTGGGTAAGTGGTATATGTAGAGGGGAGTGAGGGTTGTCCAATGATGTGGAGTTCCGGTGGTTTGGGTAGTGGTTGGCCAGAGTTTTTTAGGGTTCAAAGATGGTGGTTGGCCTGAGTTTTTGGCATGGGTTGAATTTTTAATTATGCATTGAGGACTCATTTGTAATCTTTTGAAATTTTGGGATATGAATCTAATTTGTTCTTTATTTTTTCTTCTTTTTTCTTTTTGTTTTATTTAAATGTGAGGGCATTTTTATTATTTCACAACTTTTAATTAAATAGATGAAAATGATGATTTCCACAATAAAACATGAAAATATGAGTGAAAATACTTGAAAATGTAAGAATATTTTGCACACTGAAAACCAAACTTAGAGCGTTTTGTACTAATAGGCCAGAAATCAATCATTGATCCAACACGAGAATCTTGGGATCCACATGCTGACTAGATGATAAAACTTTGAACCATTGACAGACACCCCACCAATAGGAGCACCACTTGGCCCCTCGTTGGCCATGTTCAAAGCACTATAATTCTAAAACTTTTTGAGCATTTCTTAATTGGGGTTGCCGTGGACCCTTCAATTTCACCCAAGGATATTTACAAGATTTTCTTGCCCTAAATGAAATTGTTGAAATAAATGAAAACATCTAAATTTCTAGGTTAGGAAAAGATATCCTCTCAAATATAAGAATCCATGCTGCCCAATTTGAAATCTATCTGAATTGCTATTGTTTTTGCATATTTCGTCAAAAGTTTCAATCTTTATGCTTCGCATTTTGCGCCCAAGGCTGTTAGGGTTATAAATTTCATTTTGAGCTGCTTGGGAGTTTAAAGGGAGCCTAATGATTCACTGGATTTTGCAGTAATTGTTTGATTTTTTAAATTTATTATTATTATTAATTTGCTGTTGGCGCTGTTACATTATAACTTATATGTTCTAGGGTTTTGGGTCCTTTTAGGGGAAATATTAGTGACATTTCAGACTAAATGTATCCTTCTGATATGGATTTTGCCCGCGATAGTGGCACGATCTTAGTTCCCACGCGTTTTCTGTGGCCTTATGGTGGGAGAAATGTACTAATCAGTGGCTCGTTTACTGGGTAAGAATTTATCAGCATTGGTGAAAATGTATCTTTATGCTTATTCAATTGAATTTACCTCCCTTATTGGGGATTTTTGCGATGATTTTGATGTTCTTTATGTTAAACTGTTAATATGTGCTTGATTGATTTTTTTTGGTAAAGGTGGACACAATGGCCAATGACTCCGGTTGAGGGATGCCCTGCCTTGTTTCAGACAATCTGTAGCCTACCACTGGGTTATCATCAGGTTTTTCTGTAATGTGGCATTTTGTTACGAAGTTGTCTAGTGCCTCATTGATGATTTGCACTTAGATTGTCAGATATAATTAAAAGATATTGGAAATTTCGTGTCTTTTAGGATGATTTTAGCGTGGCGGAAATGCTTCATGAAAAATGGTCTACACTGATAATTTGTTCATGATTGTTAGATATGATCAAAAGATATTCGAAAATTAATGTCTTTTAGGATGATTCAGTATGGTGAAAATAAATGCGTCCTACATTACGTGTTGATTTGCACTAAGTTTGTTATTCGGGGGATGGTTTGTTATGCCACGTGCCACGTCTGTCAGTTCTATCTGTTAAATTCAGCATCATATATTATCTGGGATATTCCATTTATGACTTGCAAAATGATACTTATGTCCTCCATTATTTATTGTTGTTGCATTATTTTTTTGCCCATGTTGACTTACATTATGACCTATTGATTATGACTGTGCTGAGAATGGATTTACCATTAAACATTAATTCTTTCTTATTTTATATGTGTTTTACTTTGTGGTGTTATTGGAAATGAAGGTATCTGGAGCCTAGGGAAAAGCTGCACGAGGATTGATTAGTAGTATTACTATTGAATTTTAGATAATGTCAAAACTTGATGCATGAATTGATTAGAGGATGAAGTTCAGAGGAAATAAGTATTGACAATTAAACATAAATGCTAAGAAATTGTCACTGATCATAAAATTTGTGCAAAAATTCTATATGTAGGCAGGTGTTTTTGCTACGAGGTTGCTGGCAATCAAATAACTGATTAAAAGATCCTTTGCAGTTCTTACGTTTAAGTTTTTATTTACATATCTGATTTATTTGATGCTCCTACCTTTAGCTTCTTTTTTGGTTGCCCTTCCATCTATCTCAAATTATTATTATTATTATTATTTTGATAGGTAATTAGATAATTTTATTAATAAAAAAGAATACACATGTAGTGTATTATCAATTTAAACAAGAAAAGACATGAAATTAGGCAGCCACTCTATAGGATTACTAGCCGCAGCATTAAACGAAGTATACAAAGTTAGATGAAATAATTCTCTAAACTACTTTGTGGTCCGTGCTTGGTCTTCAAAATATCGGTTGTTCCTTTCTCTCCACACACCATACATTGCATCTCGGGATAAGATTCCATACAAGCTCGCTATCCTTATCACGAAGTTTTCTCCTCCATGCCCGTAACACGTCCTCTTTACGTCTAGGCAACACCCAAGCTATATGTTGAGAAGCCAGAATACTGTTCCTAGCCAACGAACACCGTCACAGTGAATGAACAAGTGGTCATGTGTATCCCCATCACTCCTACACATATAACAATACTCGGTTATATAAAAGCATTTTCGTCGAAGATTATCCATCGTTAATGTTTGTCCCCTCACAACCGTCCACAATAAAAATG